>JAKUCV010001957.1:0-44440 GCA_028386065.3 Turnera subulata | reverse complement strand
CCATTACCATCAAAGACTCTCTCGCCATACATGTATATTTATATATATGCATCTCCTTATAATTAGAACCCAACAAGTAAAAACCCAGATTAAATTCCAGCAAGCATTTTAGGCTCAAAAACACCCAATTGAACATTTTACTTGATACAACACTCACAAACAGTGAATAGCCAGTCAAATAGAAATAAGGTTCCCAGAAATTTTACCCGACAAAGGGCTCAGCCCGAACCCAGAAACGAAGAGCCGAGAAAGTTCCGTAAAAAATCAACTAACAAAAATCGGGGCGTTACAGTTCTACCCCACTAAACAAAATTTCGTCCTCGAAATTTGGAGAATAAGTCAAGCAGCCAAGTGCTTAACTGACACCATCAAGTGTCACCCGGTATCAAAATACCATTGGCCCAACCACCAAGTAGAACCATCGTGTCCCTCAATCACATTTCCAAGTATAACTCCAATGTACCAAGTCAGTCATTGACTTTAGTCAATCGTGATCAACAGAACATAAGATCAAAGCACTAACACAAGAATCTTTCCGAACATCATCAACATCATCAATACTAGAGTCCATAAAGCATTTCATTTATCATCACTTAACCAATTGTATTCGATCTTTTAATCCATTAAGCATACCCTCCATTAGCCGGACCCAAAATTGTTACTTAAGTAACATGATCATCACTCCCGATGTGAGTACCTCAAAACCAAAAATCCATAACCAATTTCATAACCTGAACCTCAATGTATTTTCTCTATCACACACCAATTCCACCAAACTCGTATATATGTCCCGGATCATACCTTAAGTACTAACACCCGATCATTACCGAAATATTAAAATTATCACTCCTCAAGACCCAAAAATCTTTTCATAACTCATGCTCATGAATCTATTCCTCAAGTCATTCCTAGCACAAACACCAAAGTTTCTTTGATAAAGAACTTAAAATATCACTGTATCTCTCAACACATAATTAATAACTCGGAATTTGAATCATGATACCCGAGATCACCTCAAATTCAAACCTCAACGTAAACATACTGTCGGCATCCTCATCCAGCACACGAACTATAACCTCAATAAAGACTCATGATCAAACCTTGTGATCACAATCACTATTAATACCCCAAAACTCTCAAAATTAATTCCCTCAAGCATCTTTAAAATATAATTTCCCAACTATCCTTAAATCATCCTCAGATTAATTTAAGAAATTATCATCTCGAACTCCAATCTGGATCAAATCCATAGTATAATTCACAAGTAAATTCAAATCCTCAAGCTCAACAAGATCAGACCACAAATAACATGATCACCAACATCACCAAAAATCATATCTATAAAAATCACGTCAGGTCATCACTTGATAGGTGCAACATCCAAACCAGACCGATGGTTCTTATTTGTATTGGCCAGCTCCACACCAACAAGAAACATAAACAAAGAATCAAAAGTCTACACCGACTCTAATAGATCAGTGGATATACCACAAAATAAACTTCGTTACAACCTAAGCTGTAAAGAAAAACATAACATTTTAACAACAATACCGGGTCGCTCCGACCCTCAGCAGGTGCGTGTCCTCCACCGGATCCATAGTACGACTCACTATATGAATGCATAAGTCAAATGAAATTAACATCAATATTGCCAGAACGTGTTCATACCCCCAACATGTCCATTTGGAGAAAGTATAGTTTAAGAGAAAACGCATTCTTCGGTAAGGAGCTAATGTGAAATTCGTATGCATCTGCAGAATTAATCTTCAAAACACCAACATTTAATCCATATGTCCCATTACCATCAAAGACTCTCTCGCCATACATGTATATTTATATTTATGCATCTCCTTATAATTAGAACCCAACAAGTAAAAACCCAGATTAAATTCCAGCAAGCATTTTAGGCTCAAAAACACCCAATTGAACATTTTACTTGATTATTAAACCTTTGCTTTTATGCACATGCTAGGTCTTTGTCAGGCTCTAGCAATTTATCGGCAGCCTATAATTCTTTGTGAGGACTTATAAACCTTTGTATGCATTACTGCCTACAATGCTCGGTTAATTGTCTTGGAATATACAGAGGTGTTATTTGTTGGGTCTTTAATGTTGTATGCATGCTGGCCTGTTGTGCTGTTGTTGCTATTTGCAAAGTGAATTATGTTGATGTTACCTATGACGTGGTGTGTCTGATTATGTGGCCTGTTGTCTGATGTGATGAATTGTGCTTGACTGGTATGACTTGTTTGGTTATGATAAACACATGAGGCTTAGATTGTGGTTTGTGTGGTGGACTGTGGGCTGGGGCCCGGATTTGAGAATAAGATATTAAATCCACACAACACTGGTTGATCATAATTTATGGCACAACTCTTAAAACATTATTGAGAATAACGGAACATAATAATTCTACTGTGGGGCTGTTGACCGGTTGGTTCGAGCGGGAAGTAATACCTGTCGGGATGGCATGCGGGTTTGCATGTGGGCCTGTGATGGCCGGTTCTACCTCCCTCCTTCTATCTCCCCCTTTCTACCTCCCTCTTTCTATCTGTCTCTCTCTCTCTCTCTGTGTGTGTTTATGTTTGGGCTTCGTGCCTGGTTTACTTGGGCTTATGCTTGGTTGTCTCATGAGACGGGACCGAGCTCGACGCACACAGTAGAGGGCCCTAATGAAATATTTAAACTTAATAACAAAGATAATAATTTAAGTAATGACAAGTGATGGTTTGTAGACTGATGATGTCTTGCTCTGTGTGTGCGGTTGTTGTTGTTTGATGCCGGTGTACTTGTAGTTGACTTGTAATTGTATATTATTGGTTTATTTGTTTGCGGTGAGACAGTGGTTGGTCTCACCCCCTCACAGACCTTTTACAGGTTAGCTGTTCGTTGCGCAGTGGTGCATATCAGCAGGTGGTGGTGCTTTCCTCTCCTCGGGTCGGATCCATAGAGTTCACTGCATACATGTTATCATATGCCTTGTAAACAACCAAACAGATTCCGGCCAGTAGGTTCGAACCAAGCGAAAGCCAACACCAACCAAGCGCGGAACGAACCCAGCTCGCCAGTCCACAATCCAGCAACAGAAAACCCGATTGGGTTAGTTTCCACACGCATCAAAAACGAAGGAAAAAGAAAAGAGAAAGAGGGGTAGAGGTCAGTGACTTACCCGTCACTCGACACAGCAACGACGTGCCTCACACCGATGTGCACAAACCCGACATCAACACCCTCGCCGACCCGCACACAGACCACTAACAGCCACCGCCGGCAACACCACCCACACGCACCCGACCAGCCACCATGACAGCAACGACCCGAGCTCAACCCCGAGCCCCGAGATGCGTGCAAACTGAAGCAACGCCCTGGTCTTTCGTCACAGACCACACCACAGCGGCCCTCTTTCAATGCTGGTGTAGACGACGGCGGCGTCACGAGGAAGGAGGAGAAGCGATGGCGCCATGACGGAGAAACAAAGCGGCGACGTGTGTGTTTAGTCGAGAGAGAAAGAATGGCTTCCGGGAGATAGACAAAAAGAAAGAAGGAGGCATAAGGGAAATGGAATTTCGGGATGCCTCCTCCTATTGCTTCGATTTGGGGAGGAGAAGAATCCGGGTGCAAACATGGGAGAGGAAATCGTGGGGAGAGGCGGCGGGTAACTGGAAAAGGAAGAGAAATAGGGAAATAGGAAAAGAAAAGAAAAGAAAAGAGAAGGGAGGTAGGGTTGCCGGCCTAGACCCAAAACGACATCGTTTTGGTCTAAGGCGCGGTCAACTCCTCCCCTGGTCAACACGTGAATAGTGGGGTTAGGTTTTATTATCTCTTCTTTTCCTTTCTTTAAACCAAAACTACGTAGTTTTAATAAGAACTACTGTAACTACACGTTTCGCACCGAAACCCCAATTGAAACCAAAAGAAATCTGATTAAGGATTATTACCGATAGTAAAATAACATTTCCAAGGAAATAAAAATTAATAATATTAATTTCTCAACCGAAAATACCCGGAAATTCTGCAAGGGTAAAAGTGGAAACTAAATACCAAAAATTTTGAAAGAGGGAGGTAGAAAGGGGGAGATAGAAGGAGGGAGGTAGAACCGGCCATCACAGGCCCACATGCAAACCCGCATGCCATCCCCAGGGGTATTACTTCCCGCTCGAACCAACCGGTCAACAGCCCCACAGTAGAATTATTATGTTCCGTTATTCTCAATAATGTTTTAAGAGTTGTGCCATAAATTATGATCAACCAGTGTTGTGTGGATTTAATATCTTATTCTCAAATCCGGGCCCCAGCCCATAGTCCACCACACAAACCACAATCTAAGCCTCATGTGTTTATCATAACCAAACAAGTCATACTAGTCAAGCACAATTCATCACATCAGACAACAGGCCACATAATCAGACACACCACGTCATAGGTAACATCAACATAATTCACTTTGCAAATAGCAACAACAGCACAACAGGCCAGCATGCATACAACATTAAAGACCCAACAAATAACACCTCTGTATATTCCAAGGCAGTAATGCATACAAAGGTTTATAAGTCCTCACAAAGAATTATAGGCTGCCGATAAATTGCTAGAGCCTGACAAAGACCTAGCATGTGCATAAAAGCAAAGGTTTAATAACCACGAACAACGAATTCAAGGAATTCAAAACCCATGTAATAAAAATTATTCAAAGAAACCAATATCCTTCACTGTCCAAAAATCCTTTCTTAGAAAACCAAGTTTCGAGAGGAAAACTTCATGGTAAGTCCACCTCATTGTAATAAAGCTTTGACTATAATCTCGCATTGAAAACAAACTATGAAATTAACATCAATATTGCCAGAACGTGTTCATACCCCCAACATGTCCATTTGGAGAAAGTATAGTTTAAGAGAAAACGCATTCTTCGGTAAGGAGCTAATGTGAAATTCGTATGCATCTGCAGAATTAATCTTCAAAACACCAACATTTAATCCATATGTCCCATTACCATCAAAGACTCTCTCGCCATACATGTATATTTATATATATGCATCTCCTTATAATTAGAACCCAACAAGTAAAAACCCAGATTAAATTCCAGCAAGCATTTTAGGCTCAAAAACACCCAATTGAACATTTTACTTGATACAACACTCACAAACAGTGAATAGCCAGTCAAATAGAAATAAGGTTCCCAGAAATTTTAACCGACAAAGGGCTCAGCCCGAACGCAGAAACGAAGAGCCGAGAAAAAGAGAGATGGGGAAAGAAGAGGCTCATCGGACGATAGTAACAGCACACATTACACCATACCCCGGCCCAACAACACCGGACCACCAGAACAAACTCGTACCCTCCTTGTAAACAACCAAACAGATTCCGGCCAGTAGGTTCGAACCAAGCGAAAGCCAACACCAACCAAGCGCGGAACGAACCCAGCTCGCCAGTTCACAATCCAGCAACAGAAAACCCGATTGGGTTAGTTTCCACACGCATCAAAAACGAAGGAAAAAGAAAAGAGAAAGAGGGGTAGAGGTCAGTGACTTACCGGTCACTCGACACAGCAACGACGTGCCTCACACCGATGTGCACAAACCCGACATCAACACCCTCGCCGACCCGGACACAGACCACTAACAGCCACCGCCGGCAACACCACCCACATGCACCCGACCAGCCACCATGGCAGCAACGACCCGAGCTCAACCCCGAGCCCCGAGATGCGTGCAAACTGAAGCAACGCCCTGGTTTTTCGTCACAGACCACACCACAGCGGCCCTCTTTCAATGCTGGTGCAGACGACGGCGGCGTCACGAGGAAGGAGAAGAAGCGATGGCGCCATGACGGAGAAACAAAGCGGCGACGTGTGTGTTTAGTCGAGAGAGTAAGAATGGCTTCCGGGAGATAGACGAAAAGAAAGAAGGAGGCATAAGGGAAAAGGAATTTCGGGATGCCTCCTCCTATTGCTTCGATTTGGGGAGGAGAAGAATCCGGGTGCAAACATAGGAGAGGAAATCGTGGGGAGATTTAATAAGAACTACTGTAACTCCACGTTTCGCACCGAAACCCCAATTGAAACCAAAAGAAATCTGATTAAGGATTATTACCGATAGTAAAATAACATTTCCAAGGAAATAAAAATTAATAATATTAATTTCTCAACCGAAAATACCCGGAAATTCTGCAAGGGTAAAAGTGGAAATTAAATACCAAAAATTTTGAAAATTCCGTAAAAAATCAACTAACAAAAATCGGGGCGTTACACTCAATGAACCTACGATAGTAACCACCAAGTCCAAGGAAACTTTGCACCTCAGACGCATTCTTCGGCGGTTCCCACTCCATAA
The DNA here is from genome assembly GCA_028386065.3 of Turnera subulata. NCBI lineage: Eukaryota > Viridiplantae > Streptophyta > Magnoliopsida > Malpighiales > Passifloraceae > Turnera > Turnera subulata. The sequence continues at coordinate 38,111 of JAKUCV010001957.1, read as the reverse complement.
CTGTCTTAACCTTGGTCGGGTCCACCTTAATACCTTCTTCCGACACTATATGCCCGGAGGAAAGCCACTTCAACCAAAACTCGCATTTGTTGAGTTTGGCATAAAGCTGCTTCTCCCGCAGCCTCTGCAACACCAACCTCAAATGCTCCTCATGCTCGGCCTTACTCCTCGAGTAAACCAGAATATCATCTATGAACACAACCACAAACTGATATAGGAACTCATGGAACACCCCATGCATCACACATGAACACAGGAGCATTTGTCAACCCGAAAGGAAACACAATAAATTCATAGTGTCCATATCGAGTGCAAAAAGCAGTCTTTGGTATGTCCTGTTCTACAATCCTGACCTGATGGTATCCTGATCGCAAGTCGATCTTTGAGAACACAGACGCTCCTTGCAACTGATCAAACAAGTCATCAATCCTAGGCAACGGATACTTGTTCTTCATAGTCACCTTATTCAACTGTCTGTAGTCTACACACATCCACATACTTCCATCTTTCTTCTTCACAAACAAGACCGGGGCACCCCATGCTGAAGCGCTCGGTCTAATGAAACCCTTTTCTAGCAACTCCTCCAACTGCTTCTTCAACTCCTGAAGTTCAGTCGGAGCCATCCTATAGGGAGGAATAGAGATAGGAGAAACTCCCGGTACCAAGTCCACTGTGTACTCAACCTCTCGCTCCGGAGGTAAACCTGGTAACTCATCAGGAAAACATCTGGAAACTCCCTCACTATTAGGATATCCTCCAAACCTGGCATTGGTACCGTAGAGTCCACCACATGGGCAAGGAACGCATCACATCCTTCCCGAATCATTCTGAAAGCCTACATGGCTGAAATGCAACACATGGATAGAGCTCTCCTCTCCCCAAAAACACCCACCTACGTCCTAAAAGAGAAGACAAGGTTACATTCATACCTCGACAATCCTCCCATGTCTGGTGTCGTGACAACCGATCCATGCCAGTATACATCGAACTCACCCGAGTTCATAACAATAAGATCATATATAAACTGATCAACAACTCAATCGTGGCATCTCCACAAACCTAATCAACAGCTATAATATTACTAGAAACTCAAGAGTCAGAAAGACATCCTTTTTGGTGTCAACAACCACACCGGCATAATAGCCACATAAACATCATTCATCTGATTTCGAAACTAGATGAGGCACGACAATGTAGCTTACCATCAACGCTACCCAAACCGGGTATTAAGACTCATTAACACCATATTTTAATGGTCCAACATGGAGTGACATCACTGCAACAGCACACCACATGAATGATTTACCTATCCGCTGAGGAAACCACTTTTCACATGATGCATAAAGACCATCTCGAACTGGTTCCAAGAACATAAAGTAACAGCCTCAATGTCAACAACACAGTGATTCATTAACCATGCCGGTCGATCCACTCGCGATACGAGTTAGCCTCTCAAGACCCTAAAAGGTATAAGCACTTGATACATCAAAGAGAAATACAAGCCGAAGCTTAAAGAATTACGTATATTCTAGGAAACAGTGGTCGCACCACTTAAACCCACATCGACAACAATGGTCGAAACTATTGTTTTCGGGTCATTCCGACCCTTAACAAATAAGTACTGGCCTATCGGATCCATGTCGACACCTATATGAACGCAACTTGTCCCAAAACAGATTTAAAACGACACAAAACAAGGAACAGGCTAATGCACAAACAAATCACAACAAGACACTAGTTAAAAACCAAGGACCTAAAGCCTGCTCCGCTACCAAGCTGAAATGACCACATCCCAAAACCAAATATACAAAACATAAATAGCAATGAAAAGACAAAAATGCCCTTAAGTCTAGGGATGCCAAACACTATGTAAAACATTTCATCAAAATCTCAGAATAACCAATTGAACATCGGGATGCTTAAAGACTCGAAAATAAATCGGCTTATCAAGCCTAATAAACACCGGCAAACCAACCGAAAAGTAAGTGTTCAATCCAAGCGACACAAACAACTCCCCGAAAAGTTATGCAGCGGAAAAATAAAAACGAGTTCAGGGACAAATACAGACATATGAAGTGTCAACCTATGGATCCGTCCGAGAAGGGAAGTAGGCATAGCTATCTGAATGCGCCTCTCTGATCCATGATCAGTTAACCTGTGTAAAAACAGTGAGGGGGTGAGACCAACCACTGTCTCACCACAAACAAACAAACCAGAATATGCTAGTACAAATCAACAACAAATACCTCAGTATCTAGCAATAACAGCCATAGTGCACAAACGAGACACAATGCACAATACAAAGTCAAGATCATACTTTATTCCCATACTTATCATTAATCAACTTATTATAGTTATGCTTAAAGGTATTATTAGAGTATTTTATTAGGGCCCTCTACTGTGCGCATCGGGCACGGTAGCGACTGGCCAGCTCCCCAGGGCGTATGCCCATATATATATATATCAATACACCGGAATGGATAAGTTCCGACAAAAGCAAACCACTACAAGCAAGTGGCCGACAGCTCTAGGAGGGGTGCTCTCCTCAAAGGAATACAATAACAAGACTCTTGGGGCAAACCCGTCAATCCCCAAGTCGCCGGCTCTGTGAGGGGTGCTCTCACCAAAGGAATAGGTAGTAACAAATAACCAAAGGGTACACCCGACAATCCCCAAGGCGCCAGCTCTGTGAGATGTACTCTCACTATTATACTAAGCGAGGCGCGTACCCATCAATCCCCTCGTCGTCGTCTCTGTGAGTACTATTCACTATCATAACAGGACCCGAGGGGTACCCTCTCTCCTTCTCGGTGCTACCGGTCAACAGCCCCACAGTATATCATGTTATTCATAATTATTTGTTATCAGTTATAACTTATGTATAGAGCAATTCCCAAACTGCGTTTACAGGTGGTGTGCCACCAGAGAGTCTCTAAGCTGAGCCTAGGTCTCACAAGAACACATGAGATTGGCATAATAGCACATATCATAAAACAAGGCAATACCAGCCCATAAATGATCAACATGGCATTATTAGCTGAAAATAACAAACAAGTCATTAACAGCTTATATCAATTAACACAGCAACGAAGTGCACAAATAAACAGGCACACAACACAGCCAGAGCATGTATCACAACAAGCTGAACCAGACATATAATTCTTGCAGCATTTATCCATTTACCACATGATGAACAAAGACTATCAACCTGAGTATCGTAGGCAGTAAAGCATATAAAGGTTTATATGTCCTCACCTGAGCTATTAACACAACAAGGTCACGTACTTGTCAAACAGAGGACATGGTCGATGCATGCTAATTATGCGATTATATCACTGTTACGACTTAAGCATTCTAACCCGATTATGTTTATTAACCGTGAGTTCTAGGCGCGTCACTACAAGAGTCAGGGCCTAAGCCCAAAGGTCTATTCTTACTTTAGTCTACAACTCCTTTGTGTCACGGGCCTAAAGTTCACAGGCTTGAAGCCCAACTAAGTCCAAATATCACTTGGGCCAAAGCCCACATCATCTTTGGCCTAAAGCCCAAACCATCAAATCTACTATGGAACCCACACATGGACCCACATATGTCCTTGGGCACAAAGCCCACTCTTATTAAGTCCAATTGTTATATTTGGGTCATAACATTTTATTACTGGGCTTGGACCCGATTTAGTGATAGCTCCCGTTTTAGGGTTTTACCCGAGCCTGAATTACCATCCTATAGGTTCTACCCGCATCGGACAAACCGTCCACGTGCTACTCACTCTCCACTCTCAGTTTCCATTATATCCCGGTTATTTCCGATACAACTATCATATCCGTTTAATTATGTTACATGCCATGTATGTAGAACAAATACATAACATCATCGGAGTGATACCGTGGAATGCCGAAGTATAAGTTGCCTCGCCAGAAAAAGAACGTGCTCTCCGGAACGGGACCCGTGCTCGCTGGATTCCAGTCACCACCTCGCCGGAATAGTACCACAACACACCGACTCTAAAAATTCTGCCAAACTGAACATACTTAACAACAATGAGCACAACACGCACTTCCCAAACTCTGATTCAAAGCTCAATTGAATGGAATGAAACGAAAACCAAGTCCTTACCAGAGAACTAATCAGGTCCGGACAACAACAGATCCACGAACCAACATCTCTTCTCGGAAACCCACACAACACCAATCTGAGTCAAGGAATCCTCGGCTCGATGTCCACCAACATGCACCGGTGCTCCTACGACCACTGCTCGACCAAGACCAAACCACCACTACCAGCAGCAGAACGACTTCTCGCCGCCACGAACCACCACCCAAGCAGCAACACAAGCCCCAAAAAAAACGGAGCTCGATTAATCACCACTAGAGCTCGATAACAAAAAGAGAAGGAAGAGGGAAAGGGGTCGACTCAAAGACTTACCGGAATAGATGGCGGCAAGACCACTCGATTCTACCCCGAGCCTCGACCCAGGCACACAGACCGATGAAGACAAACACGACCAACCCATCCTCACCACCGGAACTCACCGGCTCACCGAGCACCGGCGACACGCACCACTGCGGTGAATGGCGGCGGCAACAAACTCGAGTTCGCCCTCGAGTTCTCCGTCATACGACCTCCACTGATCAAGGCCTGTAGAGATGGCGGAAAAGGGACGTGGCTCGATGGGGGGAGAAGAAGGAAGAGTGGGGCGCCGGCGGTAAGTAAACAAGGAAGAAGAGAGAATGGAGAGACAAGGGGAGCGGCAGAAAAAGAAAAGAAAAGATGGAAGGAAAAAAAGAAAAAGAAGGGGACTTTAGGGTCTGAGCCGGCCTCAATCCGAAACGTCGTCGTTTTGGACTGAGGCGCGGTCAACCCGCCTTAAACAGTCAACACGCCCTCTTTGTTTGTTTTTTTTTTCTCTTAGCCAAAATGACGTAGTTTTGAGCCAATACTACACCAAACACTAAAAGCATTACCAAACCCGGATTAAATTAAACGAACTCCCAACTTAGGAATGAAACCATAATAGAGAGATTATTCCAAAGAAGAAGAATTCATTTCTTGTCCGAAAACTCGAAAAGATCTCGAGGGCAAAATTGGAATTAAAAATTCTAAAATTTCCATAAATTTAATTTTAAAAAATCGGGGCGTTACACGGATTCTATCGAAATCATTCTGGGCACTGATATTGATCTAAAGATCACAAGGATTGGCACAACTCTCGAAAGTTTGATCCAAGACGACCTGGCGGCTTTGATTAGAGAGTATGTAGTTGTATTTGCATGGTCCTATGAGGATTTGCTAGGCATTGATCCAGCCATCGCCCAGCATCGGATTCCGCTCTTCCCTTGTGTCAAGCTAGTAAAGCAGAAAACCCGTCGTCTCCGACCCCAATGTGCCTTGAAATTAAAAAAGGAAGTTGAGAAGGAGATTCGGGCCGGATTTCTAGAAGTGATCGAGTATCCTGAATGGTTAGCCAACATAGTACCACTCCCAAAGAAGGATGGGAAAGTAAGAATGTGTGTGGATTACCAAGACTTAAACAAGGCTTGCCCCAAGGATGAGTTCCCATTGCCGCACATCGATCTTTTGGTGGATGCAACGGCTGGACATGCATTGTTATCCTTTACGGATAGATTCTCAGGGTACAATCAACTAAAAATGGCACCAGAAGATAAGCATAAAATGTCCTTTCCAACAGAATGGGGGACATTTTATTACAAAGTCATGCCTTTTGTGTTAATCAACGCCGGAGCAACATACCAAAGGATGGCCACCACACTCTTACACGATATGATGCACAAAGAAGTTGAGGTTTATGTCGATGACATGATTGTGAAGTCAGAGACTCGGCAATCCCATGTGGCCAACCTAAGAAAGTTCTTTAAGAGATGTCGGGAACTCGGCATGAGAATCAATCCCTAGAAGTGTATCTTTGGTGTTCAAGCAGGAAAGCTATTGGGCTTCTTGGTAAGCGAATGAGGTATAGAAGTGGCCCAAAGAGTCCAGGTGAAAATGGGGGAGAGGAATTTGGGAAGAAAATCATGGGGAGAGGCGGCGGTTAACGGGGAAAGGAAGAGAAATAGGGAAAATAGGAAAAGAAAAGAAAAAGAGAAGGGAGATAGGGTTGCCGGCCTAGACACAAAACGACGTCGTTTTGGTCTAAGGCGCAGTCAACTCCTCCTCTGGTCAACACATGAATAGTAGGGTTAGGTTTCATTATTTCTTCTTTTCCTTTCTTTAAACCAAAACTACGTAGTTTTAATAAAAACTACTATAACTCCACGTTTCACATCGAAACCCCAATTAAAACCCAAACAAATCCGATTAAGGATTAATACCAATAGTAAAATAATATTTCCAAGGAGAATAAATCAATAGCAACAATTTTCTTGACCAAAAACACCTCGAAATTCTGCAAGGGTAAAATTGGAAATTAAATTTCAAAATTTTCATAGAAATTAAAAACGAAAATTTGGGGCGTTACAGTTCTACCCTACTTAACAAATTTTCATCCTCCAAATGTACAGAGTAAGTCAAGCAACTGGGTGCTTAACTGACACAAACAAGTGCCACTCGGTATCAAAATACCGTTGGCCGAAAACACCAAGAAAAACCATCATGACCATCAATCACATTTCCAAGCAACAACTCTGATATACCAAGTCGATCATCGACTTAAGTCGAACATGATGCATAAAGCAAAAGATCCAAGCATTAACCCATAAGTCTTATCCAAACGTCATCAACATTGATAATACCAGAACCCGTAAACCATTTCGTTTATCATTACTGAACCAAATATATCCAATTTTTTAATCCATTAAGCATATTCTCAGATACAGAACCCACAATTGTTACCTAAGTAACAAGATCATCCTTCCCATCGTGAATACCTCAAGACCAAAAATTCATAATCTATATTTCACGTTTTAAACCTCAAAGTATTTCCTTTATCACACACCAATTCAATCAAATAAAAGCATATATCCCAGATCATGCCTTAGGCACTAGAACCCGATCATTACCGAGATATCATAATTATACTTCTATAACTTGGATTCCTCAAGACCCAAACATCCTTTCATAACTCATACTCATGAATCTATTCTCTCAAACCATAATTACCACGATCGCCACAATGCTTTTGATAAAGAACCCAAATATCACAAGTTCATTCCAACACTTACCCTATCATACTCCAGACATTTAACTCACATCGCCCAAGACAAGCTCAAAAATCTAGCCTTATGATCCAAACATTATCAATATCCACTAGAGAAGAGAGAACCTACACCTTCACAAGAGTAGTATACTCAGAACCTCCAATTACATCACCGTTAAAAGTCAAACCTCAATATGAACACACTATCGGTATCCTCAACCCGCATATAAGTAATAACTTCAACAACAATTCATGATTAAAACATTTTAGTGACAAACACCATTAATACCTCAAATCTCAACCAAGTTAAATACCTCAAGTATCATTGAAAAAAAAAACATTTCCCCGAATATGCCACTAGGTCAACCTAAAAATTAATTCAAGAAATTATCATCTCGAACTCTGAATAAGATAAAATCCATATTGTAATTCACAAGTGAATTCAAGTCCTAGAGCTCAAATAATCATACCACAAATGACATGATCACCGAGTTTACAAGAATCTTATCCACAAGCATCATAACCGATCATCTCTTGACAGATGTAACATTCAAAAACAACTCGATGGTTCTTACTTGTATTGGCCAGTTCCATTTCTGGAACTATCAGACATGTTACCGTAGGAAAGCATCTTTCGGCAACAACACAGGGAGAAACAAAAACAGTGTACTCACACAGACAAAAAAACATAAGAGTCTACACTAACTCTAATAAAGCAGTGGATATTCCACCAAACGAACTTTGCAACAGCCTAACTTGTAAAGGTAAACATGTCATTTCAACGACAATACCAGGTCACTCCAACCCTCAGCAGGTGCATGTCCTCCACCGGATCCATAGCAAGACTCACTATATGAATGCATATGACAAATGCAACAAACGACCCAGAAAAGAGCAGAACTGTATAAGAATAACTGAGAATAAAATACTTAATTCTACTATGAAGTTGACTGGTAGCCCCGAGGGAAGGTTGGGTACCTTCGGGTCACTTTGTGCGGTTTCGCATGGTTACCCAGGGGAAGGTAGGTGCACCCCTGGAAGACTTGCACCAGTTAGGTGTGTCTGAGCGCACCCTTAGGGAGCTAGCGGCCACTTGATGTTTATCGGTGGTTTTTATGCCTCAGAATCTACCCCTTCTGAGGTGCGACATTTGGGTTTTCACACCCGATTCTGGCCAGATACGCTACCGAGACTTGACTCACAGTAGAGGGTCCTGAATAATAATACTCAAACCATGATAAGATATTTAACGATAATTAACATTCATCTCTGATAATCCAATCAAGCATAATAATTAGCAGATAAATCTGTGTTGTATACGACGGTTAGTTTTGTGCATAGTGGCAGTGATTGCCAGGTTTCGATGTGGTTGTAATCGATGTGGTTGTAGCTGATTTGTATATGTATACTATGGTTTATTTGTTTGCGGTGAGACAGTGGTTGGTCTCACCCCCTCACAGTCTTTACACAGGTTAACTGATCGATGATCAGGAGTGTATATCAGCAGGTGGCAGTGTTTTCCTACTGACGGGTCAGATCCATAGAGTTCATAACATACATATTTTCTTATTGTTTGTCTTCTGCTGCATACTCGATTATTATATAATGTATTGAATAATATGTTGCATAATTAAACGATAATTATCTTGTTTATATCGTATCCCGGGGCAGAAGGGTATTTTGGGCTTCAATGTAGACCTGATTCCATGTGCTTAGAAAACAAGAAAAGATAATGATAAGCCATGGATACGTAAGAAGCCCAACTCGGGTCCAGTCACTTTATTAATAAAGGACCAAAGGTTGACAAGAAAGGAAATGGGAGTTCATTCACTCATTTATTTTGCATGCATTATACCTGCCATAAATACTCGTCTAAGCAAAATATCTAAGTATGCTTAAGCGTCCTCTTCATAATCACTGAAGTACTCCGGTTCCTGGCGAATGTTCGATCTCAAGAGTCTATCTCTATAACCAGAGAGGATTCGTTCAACCTCACCCACACTCCTTTTAGCCATCTTTGATAATTCATGGATGAAAGGGGATTGGCGATGTTGCAAGTCTTCATCTTTGTGGGAAGACTCCAATACCCTTGCAAGAGCTTTATAGTGCGTCCATCCATTAACCTGTCAAGAGGAGAGTGGGGAAGGGGAGGAATCGTCTGATCATGTCCAAATTGCCTGATTACCCTGGATGGACAGTAAAAGGTAGTCCGAAGAATCCCCAGGAGCACAACAATCTTTTGGCCAGCCGTGTGGACAATCACCTCTTGCATCCCGAACCAAGAATAATGCCACATGACTTGATGTTCCTCTAAGTGCTTCATAAAAGACACCTATTCCTTGACAGAAGAAGGAGTAAGGGAAGAAACTCGTTCATGGTATTCCCCCGAAGTATACAAAGCAGATCTTGGAGGGTGGATCAATTTGAGATGATCGCACAACCACATCTACAAAGAAGCAGATTCATAGGTAAAGGAGGAGAAGAAACTAAATTCAAAAGATGCATGAAAGCTAGAAGTGATACCTGGAGGAGCAGTGGGGAACCTGTCAAGTGCTTATCAGGATAAGCCGTCAGAGTGTCCAGACAAGTAAGAGTCTCACCTAGAACTCTAGGCACTATGCTATGACCACTGAACAACTTGGCCACCTGTGTACCCATGCTTAAAGAGCAAGTACCAGAACGACCAGTCGGCAAAAATTCACACACCATTGCCAGAGCTAAGGCATGATCATGCCCATCTTTCCAAGATGCGTCGTGCTCCATGTACCCACGTATCACAATATCTACAGAATATTGATCGTCTAGTGGTGACAAGTTCACGTGGATATCCTTGCCTAGCAAATATTCCATATGCTCATTAGTAACGGACAAGAAAGCACTGACCTCAGACTTAGTCACTGCTGCAGGAGAAACCATGGCAATATCATCCTCTACCTGGGCTTCAAGGAGCGCACAAAACTCATCCCCCAAATGGGCAGAGTTCCACCGTAGAAGGGCCAAAACGAAACACACGGCGATTATAATCCGAAAACATGGCTGCAGCATGAATTAGGTCCTCATCAATCTTTACTTTGGCCAGGTTGAATAAGGCAGAAAGCCACGGTACCTTGAAATCAAGGTGGCGGGCATGGTAACATCCTCCATCCACTGGAGCACTTTGGCATAGAAATCTCCACTCATGGCTACCTCAGAAATGTTTGGAAGATATTCTAACGAGTTGTAGATGTCTCTGGGTACCCAAGGTGTTATTTATATTCTTCCTAGGTCGATGGAATTCGTGGAAACCCTAAAGCCCAGACCTGAAAACCGAAAAGGAAAGATCCAGGGCGCCATGACCGCCACCACCGACGGTCATGTCGTGAAGACCGCCACTGCCTGCGGTCATCCACACAAGACTGCCGGACGGCGGCGGTCGTTCACCTCCATGACCGCCAAGTCGATAAGGCAGGCCCGCCCGAAAAATCCCAAAACATTTGAAGAAAAATTGAGAGAGAGAGGAAGGATAGGGGAAAGAAAACAAAAAGAAAAGAGAAAAAAAAGGGGGCATGTATCCATTTACCAAGAGGGTAAGCTGTTCACCAAGACAAGGGGCACTCGTTGACACTTTACTTGAATCCATAATGATAAAAGCTTTATATGTGAACAATGTCGTGCGTGCATGACCTGTCAAGCATTGATATTAGCGGCACATCGCCCACATATTTTGATTACCAGGGCCATGATAAGCCCATTCCTTATTTGATGACGGGTTGAGACACCCAGCGGGTGGGGGGGGGGATAACCTATAAAGCGAGGGCACATTAAACTCCGCCTCTCAAACCTCGATAAGATACTTGGGGCATCACTCCCACTTCCAACTTGTATGTCTCAAGGGGCACGGCACATCCTCTAATTAATCGATATAAGGGGCGTGGGTCCAGACAATCTAACCATGAGAGAATCTATGAGATCATGAGGGAACCAGAAACACTAGGATGATCCCAGAAACACATCCAACCCAAACCCGAGAATGTGAGGAACCCAGAAGCGAGGCAACCAGACCATGAGATGACACTTGAAGACGAGAGAGCCCAGATGAAGGAAAACCTAGGGAGAAACAAAGCCAACCTGATATAAGAGAGACTAGGATTTGAACAAACCAGAAGTCGGGACCTAGCTCTTGCAGACTTTGAGACACAAAGCCAGGACCCAGCTCCCGCAAAGCATGAGAGAAGGAAAACCAGATATGAGGGAACACAGATGAGGGAAAACCGTGAGGGAGTCCAGATGCGAGGAAATCCCGATAAGGACGAACCGTGAGTAGAACAAGGCAAACCAGAGATGAGGCTATCCAGATATAAGGGAAACCAGCCATGAGGAGTCCAGATGAAAGAAAACCATGAGGGAGTCCAAACATGAGGAAAACCAGTAAGCCAAGAGCCTAGATGACCAGACCTTGAGACATACAAGTCAGAAGACGGAACCCAGTTTTTGCAATGAGGAAACCAGACAAAAGCCGTGTACCCAGTACCCACAGAACCAAAGCCGAGGACCTGATTCTCGCAAAACCTGGGATGAGATGATTCCCAAAGACCAAAACAATGAATATCCAGCTGACAAAGTTGAGATGATTCTTTGTTAATGACCCGATAGATGAGAAGATTCTATCGCCCCGAGATGAGATGATTCCCGAAAACCATAGCTAGGGATGAGATGATTCCCCAAACAAAATCAAGCCGACAAGGATGAGATGATTCCTTGTCAACAACCTGATAGATGAGATGATTCTATCGCCTCGGGATGAGATGATTCCCGAAAACCTGGGATGAGATGATTCCCGGAATCCGAGGGCCAGTCCCTCAAAACTTCAGGATGAGATGACTCCTGAAGAGGAGCACGGGATGCTCTGAAACTTGGAACACACCACACATCTATCTTTCAAATTTGGTTGTTTTTTTCTCGTGTTGCTTCGTCTTTAATCTATAAAGACTCATCAACGAGGGGCATCTTTGAACACCCAAATTTGACCCACGAATTTTCTACTAGAATTAGATTTTAACATACTTGAACAAAGAATTGATGAGATGATTCATTCTTAGGATTAAGACATGTCATGAATTTAACTTAGTAGAAATGATGTATTTTGGTGATTTAGACCTTCACGTATTTGAAACTCTAGGGTTAATGAGATGATTTAATCTTAGAATAAAATATATAATAAGGTTTATTCAGGCTGAAATGTATTATTTGGACGTTTTTTCTATTCCTTAATCCAAGTGTATTGAGATGATTTATCCTTGGGTTAAAAATAGGTTTAAGGGCCCAAGTTAATTCTCCAGAGTTTGATTAGCCCATTAACACAATTCTTGCAGAATAATTTTAGCTCTGATTTTCGTGGAAAATCAGAGTTAAATCATCATTTAAGTAGAGTTTGTGTTTTTGGTATGATTTTGCTTAAAATGGGTATCAATGTGTAATCAATCAGTCTAGGAATGATTTAGGGGAGTGGTGAACAAGTAATTGAGTGATTCTGGGTCAATTACGCGGTAGGATCAAGTTAGAGCATAATTAGGGGGAATCGGGAGTCAAAACAAAGAAAGAACGAGTGACACGAGGGGTGACCAGCGGTCATCTCGCGATGACCGCCAGGTGCTGGCGGTCATCCTCACATGACTGCCGGCACTGGTGGTCATGCTGGCGGTCATAGGCGCCCAGAACCCCCGATTTTCTCCGATTTTGTTTCTAATTCGATCCTACCCAGTTTTGGACCAGATTTTTGGGCATAATCTTCACCAGTAAGCTGGTCCACTCCCCTAGGCTTCCTAGAACACTATAAATAGGACCCCTCACACACATTTCAGAGGACACAATTTTTCTCACACATACACCCATAAGCCTTGAGTGGTTGGAGAAACTCTACCTCTCCAAGTCTACAGATACATTCTTAGGTAGAAACTCTGGAGAAATTTTGTGGGAGGCGTCAACTGTAGTCTAGCAAGGAAGGGTCAAGAAGAGGATCAACCATTGAGCTTTTAAGTGAAAAGAAGGCGGGTGTAGAACTCAACCCATTGCAAGGAGCTAGAGGAGGGCTACAGGAGGTAACACTAAACCTTCTTTTGATTGATCCTTGTTGATTATATGCTGAGGCTTTTGATGATGTAAGTGGCTGATTTGTGCCATATTTAGAACTATGTGGCTTTGGCCCCGTCACTCGGGTACGTAGGTAGTCTCGGTTTTACAACGGGATGCAAGCCAAATCTTCTTCTTCTCTCCTATTTTTTTATTTTCCACACTTGCACAAGGCACGCTTGCATTTTGCAATTGCACATAGTCTCGACCCAACATGGATGGGTGCCTAACACCTTCCCTTCTGTGAGGAACCCCTGACCCCATGACTTTGGTTCGCCATGACCATGTTGCCTAAAGGAGTCACATGAAGGTTTTTCCCAAGTTTTGTCCTTAATAAAATATGGGTGGCGACTCCAATGTCATGGAATTGACCCGAGGAAGAAGGTGAAAGGATTAGGTGAATAGGCCCAAGTGATTTTGGGTCGGGTAATCACAATGCCTCGGAGAACTCAATACAAGAGGTAGCTATGAGCACCCCAAATTTGATCCACTAGTATTTTATTAAATTATGATTATGTCATTGTCTATGGATTGATGAGATGATTCGATCCTTAGGTAAAATGTGTTTGTAATTCAATAGAGTATTAACATTTTATTAATTCGAAATTTTCGGTACATTTAACTTGGAATTATTGAGATGATTTAATTCTGAGTTTAGTGTATTTGAAGGTTTGAAATTAATAAAATGTGGGTATCTAGTTGTCTTAGGCTTTTTATTTATTTTGGACCTATTTTTGGGTTTAAAATGAGTTAGAGGCTTGGACTAATTAAATATGGATCCTCCAGCAATGTTGGCCCATCCAAAACACTGAACTCAGAGGCCCTTTAGTCTGAATTTCATCTAGAAATTCAGATTAAATTGTTTCTATATTTGTTCTTGGTGTTTATGGTATATAAATTGGAGTGAGGAGGAGGAAAACTAAATTAGGAAGAAGGGGAGTGGGTAGGCTACAAGTTAGGAGGATCTTTGGAGCTTAAAACAGGCAAAATACCAATTAGGAAGGGCGTGGGAATCAAGCAGGATCGAAGTAATGAAGACCAAAACCGGAAAGGAAAGAACGGGAAAGGAAACAGGTGCCGACAGACATGGCGACATGACCGCCAGCACTTGGCGGGCTTGTAGGGATGACCGCCAGCACATGGAAGACATCACGAGATGACCGCCGGTGCTTGGCGGGCGTCGCTCCCAGTTTTGGCAGTTTTCCTATCTTTTCCTTTTTGCTCGAGGCACGCATAAGACCTGCAAATAGGCACACTCTCTAAGGTACCAGACATACATGCCTCGATTTCCGATTATGCTTCGGCGATCATCTATGGAAAAGGCCCGGGCCCCTACCCCATCGATTCTGGGGCGTACTTCGTCAAATGCACCGAGACGGACCTAATAAGAACATGGCTAAAGTAAGGGAGACGATGATAGATAGAAAGGATGGTCGAGTAGGAGGGAATAGGTACCTAGCCTAAAGAAAACTGTTCGCGATATCCCCAGGCCCACGTACGGTCATGGGCATGAAGCCTGCCTTGGCGAAGTCCGGAAACCCATCGAAGAACCATCGGCCACTCATCAGGGATCCGTGGTAGCTCGGGGATAGATAGACTAAAATACTCCATTCCCAAAACCTACATAGGTGAAATAATCAGAAAAGACAAAAATGGGGAAAGAAAAAAAGAGAGAAGCAAGAGATGTACCTCCCAGATCCATGCTGAGCCCGGGAAATACTCAGTGACGCGCCGAGAAAACCTGCTTATCTCGTGGTAGGCCCTTGCTAGGCCGGAGAATGCCCAATCAGTCAGCGGACCTCTCAAGTCCGTCAAAAGGGCTAGTAAGTCACACCGAACCCTGTCACTGCCTGACGCAAAAATCATCCTGTTCAGACTCACTAGAATCAAACCTCGGGCCCGCTGCTCGATTGTGTCTGGATATGTCGAAGACAGTAGCTTGTCTTGTAGCCACAGCGGTGAAACCTCATTAACACGGCCTTTGATCCACTTCGGCCTGATACCCAATAGCGCCTCGAAGCAATCCACGCCAAGATCTTGATCGATAACAACTGGTGTACCATGAAGTGAGAGCCCGGTGATGTGAGAATAGTCCGAGGGGATCGTCGTCATCTCCTCGCAGGGTAGGTGGAATGTGTTCGTGGCATCCCACCATCTATTGCCTAGTACTGAAACTACCTGCAGGTTGACTCTATCTCCCTTGAAAGTGCGGAAGAAGTTCCAAAGACTGACCCTCTGTATTATGGCCTTCACCCAGCATCACTATCCACGCGCTGAAAAATGGTAAGCCGCGCCTCGCCTCTGCTGTGACTCCGACTCCGAGTGTCTACAACCTGTGTAGATACCCCCAGAAACGTCAATACTCAGATCAAACTGGGCAAAGACAAGTCAAACCAACTCCACATTCATGTAGGCATGCATCATGGGGATGAATTTGCACAAAGACATCATGTATTCCAGCATTAGAATAACATTTTATTTGCAGATTATATCACAAGAAAATCACAAAAATCCGTCCCGAAAAAATTCAAAATTGACCGAAATTGACACAAGCCCATCGACACCCACCCATTTTATACTGAGAATATGCAATTCAAACACCAAAACAATAACACAATCACCCAAAATCATCAACTTTCGCCAAGAACCCTGAACTCCTATTTGGGCATTTTATCAATCTGATAATTCTTGTGTTTAATCTAGTAAATAAGCATAAGGGAAAGCATTCTAGGCATACTAGGAGCATTTTCAAGCAATCAAACACACCAAACGTTGCACAAATCCGAATTTGTGGAGAAATTGGGCATAAACTCATAAATGGATTGAAATTGCAATTGAAGTAGTTTTGATTGATGAGAATCACTTACTTGCGCTTAGGAAAGATGGGAGGAGATGTGCCTATCAGGGGATTTGAGCAACAAGGCCGGATTGCCCTCCGAATCGGATTTTGGGTGATATCTTCTTATGGTGTCTTCTCTTGACTTATGGATGCTTGATGATGATGAAGCCATGGAGTTGATTTAGAGTAAGAGGAAAGGGGATTGCGAGTTGATTGAGAGGCTTTGAGAGAAAAACAAGAGAGTCTTGAGGATGTTAAGATGAAATGGAGGAGAGAGAGGGTTTGGGGAGGTTTTAAAACCAGTTGGAGCTTGGCGGATATGGCGAGAAGACCGCAAGATGTCGGCGGACATCCCGACATGACCATCACACTCTGGCGGGCAAGTAAGGATGACCGTGAGCATCCCGAGCCTGTTCTTGTTCTTTGTTTTGCGAGTCTCGTGCCCGGGGTGACTTTTTCCGAGAGGATATACTAGTGCATGCATGTTATTGACCCACGATAAAAGACATTGTACTTTGCATAATTGGGCCCACAAGGCCCGAATTTTTTAAATTAGGCCAACCGAGCCCTGTCAAGCGTGAGGGGCATGCCACCCCATTATACAAAATTTTTGGGGCATGCTACCCCAAGGTTGAAGTCGGAATTTCCTGGGGCATGCTACCCTTTTGAAATGGATTGGATTTTACGAGGGCTCGGTGGGCCCAGCTTGATTTTTAGGGCATGCAACCCCCACACACTATTCTTCTGGGGCATGCTACCCCGACTATGTGTTTTGTCTTCCCGGGGCATACTACCCCGTTATGTGATATGTTTTTTTCCAGGGCATGCTACCCCGTTAGGTGATGTGTTTATTTCCTGGGGCATGTTACCCCGTTATGTGATGAATGTTGTTTCCCGGGGCATGCTACCCCGTTATATGATATATGTGGTTTTCCAGAGGATGATATCCCGTTATGTGTACGATCTATCGAGGCATGCTACCCCTCATGGTTTATGTGGGGCATGCTACCCCGTAGGATTGGAACCGTAATGAGGATATTTCATTCTCGGGGAATACTACCCTGTTATATGCTGTATATGGTTTCCCAGGAATGACATCCCAACATGTATATGATCTATCGCGGCATGCCCCATGTAATGGCTTCCCAGGGCATGCTACCATATGTATTGATTTCCGGGGGCATGCTGCCCCATGTGTCTGTGAGACTTACTTGGGGCATGCTACCCCATTCTGAATCAATCCGCGGGGCATGCTACCCCATTCCTAGGGCATGAAACCCCGTTGCTGGAGAACTATTTCTTTGGGGCATGCTACCCTGAGGGGTATGTAAAGCCTCGAGAATTGACTGACGGCTGACGAGAAAAGGTATGTGGTGCCATTGGAAGGATGAGATGATTCCCGTAGTCGAACCAAGAAGATGAGAGAAAACCCCGAGTCCCTGTGGGAGCACGACAAATCCCGAACCAAACCCGAGTACTCCACGGGAGGACGGTAGTATCCCTAGTTAGTGAGGATGAGAGGATTCCTTGTTAGCAACCCAGTAGATGAGATGATTCTACCAAACCCAAATCAAACACCTGTGTATCCCATAGGAGGATGGTAGTATCCTTAATCAGTAGAGATGAGATGATTTTCGGTTGATGACCATCAAACAAACCTGTGTACCCCATGGGAGGACGGTAGTATCCCTAGTCCACTGAGATGAGACGATTTTTGGCTGATGACCCCAAATAAACAAACCTGTGTACCCAATGAGAGGACGATATTATCCTTAGTTAGCTTAGATGAGAGGATTCTTTGCCAACGAAACCAACCCCGTGTCCCCAAAGGAGGACGATAAATCCTTGAAAACCCGGGATGAGATGATTCCCGACTCATGGCACATACATATCAGCATCAGCACCTACTCCGTCAAATTTGGGTACTCTTTTGTCGTTGTTTTGTCTTCAGTTCCTAAAGACTCATCAACGAAGGGCATTTGTGACACCCCAAATTTGATCCACTAGTATTTTATTAAATTATGAATTTGTCATTGTTTATGGATTGATGAGATGATTCGATCTATAGGTAAAATTTTCTTGTAATTCAATTGAGTATTAATAATTTATTAATTCGGAATTTTTGGTACATTTAGCTTAGAATTATTGAGATGATTTAATTCTGAGTTTATTGTATTTGAAGGTTTGAAATTAGTAAAATGTGGGTATTTAGTTGCCTTAGCTTTTTATTTATTTTGGACCTATTTTTGGGTTTAAAATGAGTCAGATGCTTGGACTGATTAAATATGGATCCTCCAGCAATGTTGGCCCATCCAAACACTGAATTCAGAGGCCCTTTAGTCTGAATTTCGTCCAGAAATTCGGATTAAATTGTTTACAATAATGCTAGAGTTACTAAGAGTTTTGTACTGAGAGAGTCTTACAAATATATGTGTCATTGTCTCATTGGATAATTTTATTGACTATCCACATCATATTATCAATAAAAGAACAAATTCTTAATGTAAAAGAAATTTTGTAAAATCAATGGAATGAATTTTAATATGAGGATTTGGGGCATTAGAATGCAAAAATTAGGGTTCATACTAATACCAATGAAACTGATTGAAAATCGAATTAAAAATGGTTGTGGAAACATATTAATTAATAAATTTAAAAAAGGAATCTTTTTAGAGAAGAAGGAATATAGGGTTAGGAATTGAATGAAAATACTAATATGGCAAAAAAGTTAATTTACAAGATCGATCGTGAGGTGGGAAAAGAGTTTTTTTTGGTAAAAAATATAATTTTAGAAATAATAAATTAAAAAAAAATGATGTGGAGTGTTAATAAAATTATCCAATGAGACAATGACACATAAGTTTGTAAGACTCTTTTAGTAAAAAAACTCTTAGTAACTCTAGCATTATTGAATTGTTTATATATTTTTTTTTGGTGTTTATGGTATATAGAGTGGAGTGAGGAGGAGGAAAACTAAATTAGGAAGAAGGGAAGTGGGTAGGCTACAAGTTAAGAGGATCTCTGGAGCATAAAATAGGAAAAATACTAGTTAGGAAGGGCGTGGGAATCAAGCGGGACCGGAGTAATGAAGATCGAAACCGGAAAGGAAAGAACGGGAAAGGGAACAGGTGCCGGCGGACATGGCGACATGACCGCCAGCACCTCCCAATTTTGGCAGTTTTCCGATCTTTTCCTTTTTGCTTTATCCAGGGTATCTACCATTGGATCTAGTGGTGCATTCCCAATCCTTAAATCAACACCACCTCCAAAGCACTATAAACAGAACCCCCCATTCACCCTCAAAACTCATCAATTCTCTCACTTCTCCCTCTATACACAGGTAAGCTTCGGTGCTTGGGAAATTTCTCTATTTCCAAGCTTAGGAACCCTTTTAAGGGTCGAAATTCTGGAGGAATTTTTCGGAAAGGAGTAGCTAGGAGTCAGTAGCAGCAGGAGTTCAAGAAGAGAAGAGGAAGGAGGCGGATTCATGCAAATCGTTGAAGAGAAGTGCTTAACCCGAGAGGGAAGTTCCAAAGGAGGCAGTCTCAGTATTTTGGCCATATCTGAAGCTGTAGATGTCGGTTTGCTGCATTCTTGGTGTCCCTAGAAATCTAAGAAGTAGCTTTACGATTTTACTTTTTAGGCCAGACACCAGTTCAGCCACCTTCTTCCCCGAATTCCCTGTTGAATTTCTGCCCTTTTGCGGGAGTGGTAAGCGCATAGGAGCGAGAGGAGGACTACAAGAGGTAACTCGTTCTAATTTTGTTGAATGACTGTTGCCATGACGTGATGACATTGATGATGTGATTGTATGTGATGCATGTAAGAACTACGTGAGCTTTGAACCCATTATCAGGGGGTACGTAGGCAGTTTCTAGTGGTGGAAACGCAAGCTCTATTCTTATTTATTTTTTGTTTTGTCTTTCAGTTCTGTTTTTATTTTTGTCATTTGTGTTGTTTGTGCATGGCATATATTCATCTTTAATTTCACATGATCTTGCCCCAATATGGATGGGTGCCTAACACCTTCCCATCTGTGACAAACCCCTGGGTCCATGTCTTTGGTTCGCTATCAGTTGCTTTATGGAGTCATCGGTTGCCTAAGGTTTTTCCTTGAATTTTGTCCTTCAATAAAATTAAAGTGGCGACTGCAAAGACATGGATGACGGTTAAGAAGAAGGTGTTGAATACGCCCAAAGCATTTTGGGTCGGGTATTCACAGTAGCATGCCCCGAAAATTATCTCAAATGAAAGGGGTATCATGCCCCAACGATTAATTGAAATCTTACGGGGTAGCATGCCCTAAGCAATTCTCGTCATAGCATGGGGTAGCATGCCCAGAAAAGATCAAACAAATTGATGGGGTAGCATGCCCTAGAAACAAATCAAGGGGTAGCATGCCCTGAAAAAAATCGACTCATAAATGGCGTAGCATTCCCCGAGAAAAAAAAACACATAATCGGGGTAGCAAGCCCCGTGCAATCAAATCGAGCCTGCCAAGCCCTCGAAAAAATCAAATTCATATCAAGGGGTAGCATGCCCCGAAAAATCTACTCATAGGATGGGGTAGCATACCCCAAAGAAGTCAATTCAAATTGCGGGGTAGCATGCCCCTTATTTTTCAAAATTTTGGGCCTAGCGGGCCTCACCCATATTTTTTGCTTCAAAATCGGAGCCAAGCGGGCCAACCACGGTATTCCATCTTTATGGATCCAAAAAACCTGTATGCACTAGTTTTTCCCTAAAAAAGTCATTCCGGGGCTCGGGGCCAGCAAACAAAAAATAAAAAATTGGCTCGTGGCCTCGGCGATCATCTCTGGATGTCTGCCAGAGCTGGCGGTCATGTCAAGATGACTGCTAAAGGTTGACGGTCTTCTCTCCATGTCCGCTGAGCCCTCAGTAGGATTTCAAAATCCAAAAACCCCCCCATCTCTCTCATTTCACTCTCAGACACTCAAAACACAACCATTTTTCTCTTAAAACCTTTCAATCAACTTGCAATTCACTCCTCTTCTTTTCTAGATCATCTCCATGGCTTCATCTTCATCAAGCATAAACAAATCAAGAGAAAATACCATGAGGAGGTATCACTCAAAATCCAATCCAGAGGATAATCTGGCGTTGTTACTCAAATCCCCTGATAGGCACATCTCTACTAAGCTTCCCGCAGTGCAAGTAAGTGATTTTCATCAATCAAAACTACTCAAATCGTCATTTCAATTCATTTTTGGGTTTATGCCCAATTTCTCCATAAATCCGAATTTGTGCTATGTTTGTTGTGTTTGATTGTTTAGAAATGCTCCTCGGATGTCTGCAATGTTTTCCCCTATGCATATTTGCTACATTAAACACAATAATTGATGGATTGATGAAATACCCAACTGGGGGTTTAGGTATCTTGGCAAAAATTGATGATTTTGGATGATTCTATTATTGTTTTGATATTCCGATTGCACATTCTTGATGTACAATGGATGGGTGTTGATGGGTTTTTGCCAATTTTGGCCAATTTCAAACTTCACCGGGACGGGTTTTGTGGTGTTCTTGTGTTTTAATCTGCAAATAAAATGTTGTTCTAATGTTGGAATGCATAATATTTTTATGCAAATCTACCCTCTTGATGCATGTCTACATGAATACGGAGTTGGCTTGGTTTCTTTAGGCCCGGTTTGGTCTGGGTATTGATGTTTCTAGGTGTATCTACTCAGGTTGTGGATACTCGTAGCCGAAATCATAGCGGGGCCAAGGCTCGTGCCAACATTCTGACACATGTACAGGGTAATGCTGCAGTGAAGATGATTGTAGAGCAGGTCAGCCTCTGGGACTTCTTCCGCACATTCCAGGGTGACAAGGTCGACCTACAGGCCGCGTCAGCCCTTGGAGAGAGATGGTGGGACGCCACCAACACATTCCTCTTACCGTGTGGGGAGGTGACAATGACTCACTGTAACGTCCCAGCTTGTCGACTATCACTACAGACCAACATAGGACCTTTCCAACATGCTTTGTCCTCACTCGCATGCTTTCCGTCGATTTACAGCCCGTGTCAGCCCTCGGGGATAGATGGTGGACACCACCAACACAGTCCACTTACCGTGCGGGGAGATGACAATGACTCACTATAATGTCCCAGCTTGTCGACTGTCACTACAGACCAACACAGGACCTTTCCAACATGCTTTGTCCTCCCTCACATGCTTCCGGGGAAAACTTCCCAAGAGGTCACCCAGCCTTAGAATTTCTCTAAGTCAAGCACGCTTAACTTTGGAGTTTTTTCTGGAATGAGAACCGAAAAGGTAGGTGCACCTAGTCGATACAGTTAGTACCCATCAAACCATTTAAGCTATTCTCGATTATACAGTCCTATACCTGTACAACCTTGAAATCACTTTTTTGAGCTATTCTTAATTATACAGCCCCATATCCGTATAATTACGAAATCGCCCCAACTTTGCAGCCCCATCCATACATAGTCTCAGGATCTCTCCTATTCCGGTGTGGATTCGGTTCATTCATGTGCCCCTCTGTAACGCCCCGAATTTTCATAATTTGATTTTTCGGGCCCCGAATTTTCATAATTTGATTTTTTGGAATTTTTGAAATTTTTATTCCAATTTTACCCTTGAGGTATTTTCGGGTTTTAGTCGAGGAAATAAATTATTATGCCTTGGAAATGTTGATTTTAGGTTGGTATTGTTCATGGCTCGGGTCCCGTGGGAAACGGATTCGAGATCGGGGTGAAACGCGAGGTTTAGCGTGGTTTCTTTCGAAACTACGTCGTTTTGGCTTTACAAAAAAAAAACAACAGGGTTTGACCTGGGGCGGGTTGACCACGCCCAAGCTCAAAACGGCGTCGTTTTGAGCTCGGGCTGGTCAAGCCCTAAAATCTCTTTACCCTTCTCCCTTCTTTCTTTTCTATTCTTTCTTTTTCTCTTCTTCTACTCTTTTCCTCCAAACCCGCCGCCGCCTACCCCCTTCCTTTCTCTTCTTCCTTCTTTCGTTCTTCTCTTCCCTTCTCTCTCTCGTTTTTCCTCTCTTCTTCTTCCTTCTCTCCCTCTCTCCCTCATCTTCCTTCCTTTCAAGTCGCCGCCGCCACCATCGCAGGTTGCAGAGGTGGCCGAGGCGAGGGCGGTCTTGTGCGAGCTCGACGAGGCCACCTGCGTGTGGAGTCCTCGTCTTCTTCGTGAGACGCGCTGGTGGTTGTGTCTCCGAGCGGCGCCGTGGTGAGCCCGAGGCCAGACCGGTGCCGGCGGCGAGGCGTTGATTC
The DNA here is from genome assembly GCA_028386065.3 of Turnera subulata. NCBI lineage: Eukaryota > Viridiplantae > Streptophyta > Magnoliopsida > Malpighiales > Passifloraceae > Turnera > Turnera subulata. The sequence goes on along the minus strand of JAKUCV010001957.1, from coordinate 14,744 downwards.
CGGTAAGCATCGCCTCTATTCTTCCCTGTTCTTCTCGGTTTCTCTTGGCTTGACTTCGATTGGTGTCGTGGTGTTGATGGATGGTTGCCGTTGGTGTGTTGATGGGTTGTGTTGTGGTTTTACAGATTGTTGTTGTGGTGGTGTGTTGTCATTGTGGTATTGGGTGCGTGTTGGTTCCGGCAGGTGGTTTGTTTTGTGGGTTCGGCAGCAAACGTTGAGGAAGGGTTGTCTTGAATTTTTGTTGTTGTGGTTCGGGTTGGCAGTGAATTTTCCGGATTCGTTGGGGGTAGTTATTGGGCTTCTTGTTGATTTCCGGGGAGGTCACCGATATCCGGCGAAGGCTCGGGAATTTTATGGCGAGGCTCGGGAATATTCCGGCGAAGGCTCGGGTCGTTATTTCGGCATTCCACGGTATATATGGTGTATTTTAAATCTATATCCGGCATGTACTTATAATTCGGAATTGGGTTATGTATTTAATTGTGATTAGTGAAAATCGAGAGTGTGAGTGGTATGAGGCCGGTGATTACCGACACGGGTAGAACCTTAGGCCGGGAATCCTTGGACATCGAATTGACCTTGGACTTAAATAACGGGCTTTGAGCCCAATCCTATAATTGGTTAAATAAGGACTTAAGGAAGTGGGCTTTAGGCCCGGAAATTGAATTTGGGCTTAGATTGGGCTTTAGGCCGGAAACCCGTAAAGGACATAATGAGTGGGCTATAAGCCCGGGAACTACTTATTGGACTTAGTTGGGCGTAAGCCGGTGAACCTTAGGTCCCGATACTCGGAGTTTTGGTGAGAGAAAAGTAAGTCGGGTTTAGACCCAGGAATTTCATAATTGGCTAACTAGGGACGGGTTTAACTCAGTTGAGCATTATAGTTACATGCAAGCACGTCTTAATTGTTTATGTTTGTAATTTGTTGTGTGTGCCGGTATTCAGGCACGGGTAATACCTCGGGAGCTGGAGGATCTGTTTTAGGAAAGGCTCCACAGGACAATCGTCGTTGAGGTGACTTTATACGTCTTTTTATGTCTGTATGCATGAGCTTGTTGGATTGGTTTGTTTGAGTTGCATGCTTGTCTGCTAACATGCTGTGATCTGTATTGTGTGCCTAAGTGTACTGTTTGCTTGTGAGCATGATAATTGGATTGTTATGGAATATAAATGGTGGAGTGATTTTGGGTGTTTTGTGTGATGTATTGTGGGTCAGAGACCCGGTTATTTGTTTTAGTTGACTTATCACACAACCCTGTTAAATCACAACTAATGGCACACATAAACTCATAATTTGTGAATAAAGATAATGTACAGTAGAAGTTAGGCTACTGTGTGCTGATGACCGGTTGTTTCGAGCGGGAAGTGATACCCCTCGGGTTTGCATGCGGGTTAGCATGTGGTATGCGGATATGCATATGGGTCTGTGATGACCGGTTCTACCTCCCTCCTTCTACCTCTCTCTTTCTCTCTGTCTCTCTCTTTCTCTCTCTATGGATATGTTGGGCTTCGTGCCTAGTTTTATTTGAACTTATGCCTGGTTGTCTCATGAGACGGGACCGAGCTCGATGCACACAGTAGGGGCCCTGAATAATAAATCATAATAAGAAAACTTAACTCACAACAGATGGAGAATAATGAACTGGTTGCTTGAATGGCTTGGCATGTTAGTACTGATTGTTGTATGTTTGCATGCTTGTCTTGTTGCTCTTCTTTCCTTTCGGACTTGATTTACACACCTTCATAATTAGACTTATATTGCTCACTGAGTAGGCGACTCACATAATCGCCAATGTTGTTTTTCAGACTTTAGATAGCGTGCAGTCACTTTCCATCCTTCCGGAGTTCGGACGTGGTTATCTCAGCAGGTAGCTGTGCTTGATCTCCCGGTTGGATCCATAGAGTCGGCATGCATGTTGTTTTGTTTCTCTTATTTCTCTTCCGTTTGTTTCTTCCGCTGCATTGGATTTTTATTGAGATGTCACTATTGATTTTGGATTACTTTATCGGCGGTTGCCGGGTTTATGTATTGATGATGTTTCGGAAGGATGCCGGGTTGACTTGTGGCTTGTTAAGCCGGAATGTTTTATTCTTTATGACATCTTGTTTTTATTAAGAATTTTGGATATTGTTGATATTGGATTTTGTGTCCCGGGTTTCAGGGGTACTTTGGTAATTTCCTTTACTTAAGTATCTTATTTGTAAAATTGGGACACGGGTGTTTCAGCTTGGTAGCGGAGCAGGCTTCAGATCCTTGGTTTTAAAAAAAGTGTTTTAAACTTTGTTTTCAAAGTGTTTTCTGTGTTTAAGCCTGTTTCTGGATTTATGACTTAAAAAGTGTTTTTGACTCATTTGCATTCATATAGGCGTCGATATGGATCACGAGGGACAGCACAATGCTGAGGATGACGCCGCTACTCATGTCTCCGACACTGTGTCGGTGATGCAGGTTCCCGTTGGTCAGGGGAACAATAATGCAGCAGAGAATAATGCTGTAGATGGTGGAGGACAGAATGCTGTACCACCTGTTGTGAACCCAGCGTTCCAACAGTATCAGGCTTTTCTGCAGTGGCAGCAGTTCTAGCAGTTTCAGCAGCAGCAGCAGGGTGCCCAGCCGGTAGCACCTGCCGCAGCAGGTTGTATGGAGAGTGGATACAAACATATGGATAAGTCTGCTGTGAAGGAATTCTCCGGTGAAGAGGGCAAAGTCAAGGAGTTTGATGATTGGTTACGCCAGGTGGAGAATGTTCTGGAGAAGTTCAGCTGTGCACCTGAGCAGAGGGCATGATTAGCTGCACACAAGTTCACAGGGTATGCATTGACTTGGTGGCAGGAACTTGTGCCCAACTTACCGAAGCCTGTGGAGATGCCTTGGGAGGATTTCAAGGAGAGATTCTACAAGGAGTTTCTTACTGTTGGTTTTCTGGAGGAGCAGAAGAAGCAGTTTCTTGAGGTGAAGCAGGGACTAGATGAGACTGTATCAGCTTTCAGGATCTGGTATAGCATCCTTCTCTCTTATGCTAGGGAGTTTGTGCCCGATGAGTTGACCNTTTGTGCCCGATGAGTTGACCAAGTGTAGGCGGTTTGTTAACGGCTTACGTACTGAGATAGCGATGGCTGTGGCTGGTGGAGGGCACAAGACTTGGGAGGCAGTTTGTGCCGCTGCTTTTGATGCTGAGAGAGTTCAGTTGATCGGGAAGGAGGCTCGGGCAGCCGAGCAGAGGAAGCAGCCATCTGCTTCGGGACAGAAGAGGCAGTATTCTGATGCCGGAGGTGCAGATTATTCGGTTGGACAGAGTTCTTCTTACCAGGGTTCGAAGAAGTTCCGAGGGCAGAGTTATCAGGGTGGACCAGGCAGATCCTCGGGTGGACGGTCCTATCAGTCTGGTTCTCGGGGACGGGGTTCCTCGGCACGGTTCTCGGGTACATGCTGGTATTGCAATACGCCGGGACACCAGAAGTCTACTTGCTACAAGTGGATGAGAGATAATGGTGGCAGTGGTTCTCAGTATACAGTACAGAGTTCCGTGGCTAGTGGTGCTATTTCTTCTGGTCCGAACAGGGGTGGCGGACAGCAGGGTCGAGGTCGTGAAGGTTCTGGAGCTCCGAACCGCGGAGGAGCGACTCAGACTGCTGCAACTCCTAGGGTTTATGCCATCACCCGAGAGGAGGCTGCTGATGCACCAGAGGTTATAGCAGGTACCTTTATGGTTTTTGGTCAGTTTGCACATGCTTTAATTGATCCAGGTTCAACACATTCTTTTGTATCACGTGCATTCATGACTACTCATAACATAGAGGATGATAACCTTAGTAGACCCCTAAGAGTCCGTTTACCCACTGGAGATATAGTAGTTGTTGATCGAGTTTGTAGGAATGTGTCGATAGTGAAATACCCGTGCCCCAATTTTACAGATAAAATACTCAAATAAAGGAAATTACCAAAACACCCCTGAAACCCGGGACACGAAATCCAATATCAACAATATCCAAAATACTTAATAAAAAGAGATGTCATAACAAACATAGTCAAACTGGCTAAGCAAGCCTCAAATCAACCCGGCATCCTGCCGATACATCATCAATAGTAAATCCCGGCAATCCGCCGATAAAATAATCCAAAATCAATAGTGACATCTCAATAAAAATTCCAATGCAGCGGAAGAAACACACGGAGTAAAAATAAGAGAACAAAAACAACATGCATGCCGACTATATGGATCCAACCGGGAGACCAAGCACAGCTACCTGCTGGGATAACCACGTCCGTACTCTGGAAGGATGGAAAGTGACTGCACGCTATCTAAAGTCTGAAAAACAACGTTGGCGATTATGTGAGTCGCCTACTCAGTGAGCAATATAAGTCTAATTATGAGGGTGTGCAGATCAAGTCCAAAAGGAAAGAAGAGCAACAAGACTAGTAAGCAACATACAACAACCAGTACTAACATGCCAAGCCAATCAAGCAAACAATTCATTATTCTCCATCTGTTGTGTGTTAAATTTCCTTATTATAATTTATTATTCAGGGCCCCCTACTGTGTGCGTCGAGCTCGGTCCCGTCTCATGAGACAACCAGGCATAAGCCCAAATAATACCAGGCACGAAGCCCAAACATATCCATAGAGAGAGAGAGAGAGACAGAGAGAAAGAGGGAGGTAGAAAGGGGGAGGTAGAAGGAGGGAGGTAGAAACCGGTCATCACAGACCCATATGCAAATCCGCACACCACATGCTAACCCGCATGCAAACCCGAGGGGTATCACTTCCCGCTCGAAACAACCGGTCATCAGCACACAGTAGCCTAACTTCTACTGTACATTATCTTTATTCATAAATTATGAGTTTATGTGTGCCATTAGTTGTGATTTAACAGGGTTGTGTGATAAGTCAACTAAAACAAATAACTGGGTCTCCGACCCACAATACATCACACAAAACACCCAGAACCACTCCACCTGTTATATTCCATAACAATCCAAATATCCAGCTCATAAGCAAATGATACACTTAGGCACACAATAAAGATTACAGCATGTTAGCAAACAAGCATGCAGCTCAAACAAACCAATCAAAACAAGCTCATGCATACAAACATAAAAAGACGTATAAAGTCACCTCAACGACGATTGTCCTGTGGAGCTTTTCCCAAAACAGATCCTCCAGCTCCCGAGGTATTACCCGTGCCTGAATACCGGCACAGACAACAAATTACAAAACAATAATCACAACAGTGCATGCATGGTACCTAAATGCTCAACTGAGTTAAACCCGTCCCTAGTTAGCCATTTATGAAATTCCCGGGTCTAAACCCGACATAATGGTCTCTCACCAAAACTTCGAGTATCGGGACCTAAGGTTCACCGGCTTACACCCAACTAAGTCCAATAAGTAGTTCCCGAGCCTATGGCCCACTCATTATATCGTTTATGAATTCCCGGCCTAAAGTCCAATTTAAGCCCAATTACAATTTCCGGGCCTAAAGCCCACTTCCTTAAGTCCTTATTAAACCAATTATAGGATTAGGCTTAAAGCTCGTTACTTAAGTCCATGGTCAATCCGAGCCCATCTGTTCTCGGCCTAAGGTTCTACCCGTGTCGGTAATTACCGGCCTCAATATACTCACACTCTCGGTTTCCACTAAACACAATTAAATACATAACCCCAATTCCGAATTATTATTACATGCCATAATTGAATACAAATTATACAACCAAGTAATACCGTTAAGTGCCGGAACAATAACCCGAGCCTTCGCCGGAAAATTCCCGAGCCTCGCCGGATAATTCCAGAGCCTTGCCGAAAAATTTCTAAGCCTCGCTGGATTCCAGTGACCTTGCCGGAATTCGCCCAAAACTGCCAGAAACAAACATCCAACCCATATTCACCTCATAGCAAGCAATTACACAACACAACCCCCCTACAAACCCGTAAAACGAATTACAAAGGAAAAATCACAGAATGGGTCCTTACCCGGAAATTGGAACAATTCTGCCGAACCCGAGCACCTTCACTGCCCGACACACCCCGCTGCCGCCACGTCCGAATCTGAGCCTGACAACACCCACACAACCTGCAGCAACTGTCCAACCGATGGCACCAACGCACGCGTCAGCCAACACCACAAAACCACCAGCCGAGCAAATGAAAAACGAACCACACGAGCACCACACAAGCTACTGCCGAAACCACCCACACGGCCAAACCAACACCGCCACACACGTCCACGACAACCACCAAAAGCCACGAAACCGCAAATCGGTTAACCACCAAACGAGAAGCACCACACCCAACCAAACGAAAAGAAAAGAAGACAAAGGAAGAAGGAAAGTGCAGCGGCTCACCAGAGGCGACGAAGGCAGCACCACAACCGGCGGTTTCTCGTCGGTCTTGCTCAGGCCGGCCCGCGTCTCGATCCCCCTCTGCAGTAGATGGTGGTTGCGGCGTAGAGGGAGGAAGTGAAGATGAAGAGGAGATGTTGTGACGACGGGAGGAAGAGAGGGAGAGAGAAGCAGAGAAAGAGAGAAAAGGATGAAGGGGAAGGAAAGGAGGAAGAGTAGGGGAAAGAAAAGAGAAAAGAGAGAGAGAGGGGAGAAGGAAGGGGTCGGCTGTGGCGGGTTTGGAGGAAAAGAGTAGAAGAAGAGAAGAAAGAATAGAAAAGAAAGAAGGGAGAAGGGAAAAGAGATTTTAGGGCTTGACCAGCCCGAGCTCAAAACGACGCCGTTTTGAGCTTGGGCGTGGTCAACCCGCCCAAGTCAACCCGCCGTTTTTTTTTTCACCGTCAATTTCGTCCGCCCTTGGAAATGTCAATTTCGTCCTCGAAAAAAAAACGGCGGGTTGACTTGGGCGGGTTGACCACGCTTAAGCTCAAAACGGCGTCGCTTTGAGCTCGGGCTGGTCAAGCCCTAAAATCTCTTTTCCCTTCTCCCCTCTTTCTTTTCTATTCTTTCTTCTCTTCTTCTACTCTTTTCCTCCAAACCCGCCGCAGCCGACCCCTTCCTTCTCCCCTCTCTCTCTCTTTTCTCTTTTCTTTCCCCTACTCTTCCTCATTTCCTTCCCCTTCATCCTTTTCTCTCTTTCTCTGCTTCTCTCTCCCTCTCTTCCTCCCGTCGTCACAACATCTCCTCTTCATCTTCACTTCCTCCCTCTACGCCGCGGCCACCATCTACTGCAGAGGGGGATCGAGACGCGGGCCGGCCTGAGCAAGACTGACGAGAAACCGCCGGTTGTGGTGCTGCCTTCGTCGCCTCTGGTGAGCCGCTGCACTTTCTTTCTTCCTTTGTTTTCTTTTCTTTTCGTTTGGTTGGGTGTGGTGCTTCTCGTTTGGTGGTTAATCGATTTGCGGTTTTGTGGCTTTTGGTGGCTGTCGTGGACGTGTGTGGCGGTGTTAGTTTGGCCGTGTGGGTGGTTTCGGCAGTAGCTTGTGTGGTGCTCGTGTGGTTCGTTTTTCATTTGCTCGGCTGGTGGTTTTGTGGTGTTGGCTGACGCGCGCATTGGTGCCATCGGTTGGACAGTTGCTGCAGGTTGTGTGGGTGTAGTCAGGCTCGGATTCGGATGTGGCGGCAGCGGGGTGTGTCGGGCAGTGAAGGTGCTCGGGTTCGGCAGAATTGTTCCAATTTCAGGGTAAGGACCCATTCTGTGATTTTTCCTTTGTAATTCATTTTACGGGTTTGTAGGGGGGTTGTGTTGTGTAATTGCTTGCTATGAGGTGAATATGGGTTGGATGTTTGTTTCTGGCAGTTTTGGGCGAATTCCGGCAAGGTCACCAGAATCCGACGAGGCTTAGGAATTTTCCGGCAAGGCTCGGGAATTATCCGGCGAGGCTCGGGAATTTTCCGGCGAAGGCTAGGGTTATTGTTCCGGCACTTAACGGTATTGCCTGGTTGTATAATTTGTATTCAATTATGGCATGTAATAATAATTCGGAATTGGGGTTATGTATTTAATTGTGTTTAGTGGAAACCGAGAGTGTGAGTAGATTGAGGCCGGTAATTACCGACACGGGTAGAACCTTAGGCCGGGAACAGATGGGCTCGGATTGACCATGGACTTAAGTAACGGGCTTTAAGCCCAATCCTATAATTGGTTTAATAAGGACTTAAGGAAGTGGGCTTTAGGCCCACAAATTGTAATTGGGCTTAGATTGGACTTTAGGCCGGGAATTCATAAATGACATAATGAGTGGGCCATAGGCTCGGGAACTACTTATATGACTTAGTTGGGTGTAAGCCCGTGAACCTTAGGTCCCGATACTCGGAGTTTTGGTGAGAGACCATTATGTCGGGTTTAGACCCGGGAATTTCATGAATGGCTAATAGGGACGGGTTTAACTCAGTTGAGCATTTAGGTACCATGCATGCACAGTTGTGATTATTGTTTTGTAATTTGTTGTGTGTGCCGGTATTCAGGCACGGGTAATACCTCGGGAGCTGGAGGATCGGTTTTGGGAAAAGCTCCACAGAACAATCGTCGTTGAGGTGACTTTATATGTCTTTTTATGTTTGTATGCATGAGCTCGTTGGAATGGTTTGTTTGAGTTGCATGCTTGTTTGCTAACATGTTGTAATCTGTATTGTGTGCCTAAGTGTACTTTTGCTTATGAGCTGGATGATTGGATTAGTTATGGATTATAACATGTGGTGTGATTCTGGGTGTTTGGTGTGATGTATTGTGGGTCGGAGACCCGGTTATCTGATTGAGCTGTTTTATCACACAACCCTGTTAAATCACAATCTCTTGGCACACAAAAACTCATAACTTGTGAATTAAGATAATGTACAGTAGAAGTTAGGCTACTGTGTGCTGATGACCGGTTGTTTCAAGCGGGAAGTGATACCCCTCGGGTTTGCTTGCGAAATGGCAAGTGTTATGCGGATTTGCATATGGGTCTGTAATGACCGGTTCTACCTCCCTCCTTCTACCTCCCCCTTTCTACCTCCCTCTTTCTCTCTGTCTCTCTCTCTCTCTATGGATATATGTTGGGCTTCGTGCCTGGTTGTCTCATGAGACGGGACCGAGCTCGACGCACAAGGTAGGGGGCCCTGAATAATAAATCATAATAAGAAAACTTAATTCACGACAGATGGAGAATAATGAACTGTTTGCTTGATTGTGTTGGCATGTTAATACTGGTTGTTGTATGTTTGCATGCTTGCCTTGTTGCTCTTCTTTCCTTTCGGACTTGATCTGCACACTCTCATAATTAGACTTATATTGTTCACTGAGTAGGCGACTCACATAATCGCCAACGTTGTCTTTCAGATTTTAGATAGGGTGCAGTCACTTACCATCCTTCCAGAGTACGAACTTGGTTATCTCAGCAGGTAGCTGTGCTTGATCTCCTGGTTGGATCCATATAGTCGGCATGCATGTTGTTTTTGTTTCTCTTATTTTTACTCCGTGTGTTTCTTCCGCTGCACTGGATTTTTATTGAGATGTCACTATTGATTTTGGATTATTTTCTCGACAGATTGCCGGGATTTACTATTGATAATGTATCGGCAGGATGCCGGGTTTGATTTGTGGCTTGTGAAGCCGGATTGTTTTGTACTTTATGACATCTCGTTTTTGTTGAGAATTTTGGATATTGTTGATATTGGATTTTGTGTCCCGGGTTCCAAGGGTATTTTGGTAATTTCCTTGTGTTTAAGTATCTTATTGTTAAATTGGGACACGGGTGTTTCATCTTGGTAGCGGAGCAGGCTTCAGATCCTTGGTTTTAAAAAGTGTCTTGAACTTGGTTTTCAAAGTGTTTTCTGTGTTTAAGCCTATTTCTGGATTTATGACTTAAAAAGTGTTTTTGACTCATTTGCATTCATATAGGCGTCGATATGGATCACGAGAGGCAGCACAATGCTGAGGATGACGCCGCTACTCATGTCTCCGACAATGTGTCGGTGATGCAGGTTCCCGTTGGTCAGGGGAACAATAATGCAGCAGAGAATAATGCTGCAGGGGGTGGAGGACAGAATGTTGTACCACCTGTTGTGAACCCAGCGTTTCAGCAGTATCAGGCTTTTCTGCATTGACAGCAGTTCCAGCAGTTTCAGCAGCAGCAGGGTGCCCAGCCAGTAGCTTCTGCTACTGTAGGTGGTATGGAGAGTGGATACAAACATATGGATAAGTCTGCAGTTATGGGATTCTCAGGTGAAGAGGGCAAAGTCAAGGAGTTTGATGATTGGTTTCGCCAGGTAGAGAATGTTTTGGAGAAGTTTACCTGTGCACCTGAGCAGAGGGCTCGACTAGCTGCACACAAGTTCACAGGGTATGCATTGTCGTGGTGGCAGGATCTTGTGGCCAATCTACCGAAGCCTGTGGAGATGCCTTGGGAGGATTTCAAGGAGAGATTCTACAAGGAGTTTCTTACTGTTGGTTTTTTGGAGGAGCAGAAGAAGCAGTTTCTTGAGGTGAAGCAGGGTCTAGATGAGACTGTATCAGCTTTCAGGATCCGGTATAGCATCCTTCTCTCTTATGCTAGGGAGTTTGTGCCCGATGAGTTGACCAAGTGTAGGCGGTTTGTTAACGGCTTACGTACTGAGATACCGATGGCTGTGGCTGGAGGAGGGCATAAGACTTGGGAGGCAGTTTGTGCCGCTGCTTTTGATGCTGAGAGAGTTCAGTTACTCGAGAAGGAGGCTCGGGCAGCCGAGCAGAGGAAGCAGCCATCTGCTTCGGGTTAGAAGAGGCAGTATTCTGATGTCGGAGGTGCAGACTATTCCGTTGGGCAGAGTTTTTCTTACCAGGGTTCGAAGAAGTTCCGAGGGCAGAGTTATCAGGGTGGACCGGGCAGATCCTCGGGTGGACGGTCCTATCAGTCTGGTTCTCGGGGACGGGGTTCCTCGGCACAGTTCTCGGGTACATGCTGGTATTGCAATACGCCGGGACACTAGAAGTCTACTTGCTACAAGTGGATGAGGGATAATGGTGGCAGTGGTTCTCAGTATACAGTACAGAGTTCCGTGGCTAGTGGTGCTGTTTCTTCTGGTCCGAACAGGGGTGGCGGACAGCAGGGTCGAGGTCGTGGAGGTTCTGGAGCTCCGAACCGTGGGGGTGCGACTCAGACTGCTGCAGCTCCTAGGGTTTATGCCATCACCCGAGAGGAGGCTGCTGATGCTCCAGAGGTTATAGCAGGTACCTTTATGGTTTTTGGTCAGTTTGCACATGCTTTAATTGATCCAGGTTCAACACATTCTTTTGTATCACGTGCATTCATGACTACTCATAACATAGAAGATGATAACCTTAGTAGAACAATGAGAGTCCGTTTACCCACTGGGGATATAGTAGTTGTTGATCGAGTGTGTAGAAATGTGTCGATAGAGTATGATAGTGAGGGTTTTCCTTCTGATATTGCTGTCATGGATTTGAGAGAGTTTGATGTTATCTTAGGCATGGACTGGTTGTCCAGACACCAAGCAGTAGTTGATTGTCGGGCCAGGGAAGTGTCCTTATCTTCTTTGTTGGGGCGTAGATTGGTGTTTGTTGGAGAACGAAGAGTTCTATCGGCGTGCTGTATCTCGGCCATCCAGGCTTTCAGGATGATCCGAGAGGGTTGTGATGCTTTCCTTGCTCATGTGGTCGATTCTTCGGTACCAGTACCTGGAGTGGAGGATATTCCTATTGTTCGGGAGTTTCCCGATGTTTTTCCTGATGGTTTACCTGGGTTGCCTCCGGAGCGGGAGGTGGAGTATACAGTTGACTTGGTACCGGGAGTTGCACCTATTTCTATACCGCCCTACAGAATGGCTCCGGCAGAACTTCAGGAGTTGAAGAAGCAACTGGAGGAGTTGTTAGATAAGGGTTTTATTAGACCGAGCATCTCACCCTGGGGTGCCCCGGTCTTGTTTGTGAAGAAGAAGGATGGCAGTATGCGGATGTGTGTAGACTACAGGCAGTTGAACAAGGTGACTGTGAAGAACAAGTATTCTTTGCCTAGGATTGATGATTTGTTCGACCAGTTGCATTGTGCATCTGTGTTTTCGAAGATTGACTTGCGACCTGGTTACCATCAGGTTCGGATTGCAGAGCAAGACATACCGAAGACTGCATTCCGCACTCGGTATGGTCATTATGAGTTTGTGGTTGTTCCATTTGGTTTGAAGAATGCGTCGGCAGTGTTCATGTGTATGATGCAGCAGGTCTTCCATGAATTTCTGGGCCGGTTTGTGGTAGTGTTCATTGATGATATCTTGGTCTACTCGAGTAGTAAGGCCGAACATGAAGACCACTTGAGACAAGTGTTGCAGAGGTTGAGGGAAGAACAACTCTATGCCAAGCTCAGCAAGTGTGAGTTTTGGTTGGATGAGGTTGCGTTTCAAGGGCATATTGTGTCCGGTGAGGGCATTATGGTGGATCCGGCCATGATTAAGGCAGTCATGGATTGGGAGCCACCGAAAAGTGAATCTGAGATACGGAGTTTTCTTGGACTTGCTGGTTACTACCGGAGGTTCATTGAAGGTTTTTCCCTAATAGCAGGTCCCACGACTAAGCTGTTGAGGAAAGACTGTGCTTTTGTTTTGGATGACAGTTGTTATAAGAGTTTTGAGGAGTTGAAGAGTCGGTTGACGTCTGCACCGGTTTTGACTGTTCCAAGACCCGGAGTGGAGTACACGGTGTTCAGTGATGCTTCTGGTCTGGGCTTGGGATGTGTATTGATGCAGGAGGGTCGGGTGATTGCTTATGCCTCCAGACAGTTGAGAACTCACGAGAGGAACTATCCGACCCATGATCTGGAGTTAGCTGCTGTGATCTTTGCTCCAAAGATCTAGAAACACCATCTGTACGGTGAGAAGTGTCGGATTTTCACAGACCACAAGAGTTTGAAGTACATCATGACCCAAAGAGAGCTTAATATGAGGCAGAGACGCTGGATTGAGCTTCTGAAGGATTATGACTGTACTATTAAGTATCATCCAGGCAAGGCCAATGTTGTTGCAGATGCATTGAGCCGGAAGAGAGTGGTTGCTGCGGATGAGGACTCAGTTTCTTATGCTTTGCCTTCCTTGGTGGAGCTGAGGTCGTTGGATGCACAGTTGGAGGTGGATGTTAATGGGGCATTGCTTGCTAGTTTGAGCATCCGGCCGACCTTGAGGGATAAGATAATGGAGTTGCAGTATGGTGATCCTCATTTAGCGGAGTTGCGGGATAAGGCTCTCGGTGGAGAGAGTTCTAGTTTCTATGTCCGGGAGGATGGTGCTTTGATGACCGGTAGTCGGTTGTGTGTTCCAGATGTGGATGATTTGAGGAGATGGATTATGGATGAAGCACATAATGCACCATATGCTATGCATCCTGGTAGCACCAAAATGTACCAGAACTTGAAGAGTCATTATTGGTGGCCCGGGATGAAGAATGATGTTGCGGAGTTTGTAGCTCGTTGTATGACTTGTCAGCAGGTGAAAGCCGAGCATCAGGCTCCTGCCGGCAAGTTGAGATCTTTGACTATTCCGCAGTGGAAGTGAGAGCATATCACTATGGACTTTGTGTTCGGGTTACCGAGGACCCGGGGTCGACATGATGCCATCTGGGTCATTGTTGACAGGTTGACCATGTCAGCTCATTTCCTACCGATTCAGCAGACGGCTGGTGGTGGTGTGGTTCGTTTTTCATTTGCTCGGCTGGTGGTTTTGTGGTGTTAGCTGACGCGTGCGTTGGTGCCATCGGTTGGACAGTTGCTGCAGGTTGTGTGGGTGTTGTCAGGCTCTGATTCGGACGTGGCGGCAACGGGGTGTGTCGGGCAGTGAAGGTGCTCGGGTTCGGCAGAATTGTTCCAATTTCCGGGTAAGAACCCATTCTGTGATTTTTTCTTTGTAATTCGTTTTACGAGTTTGTAGGGGGGTTGTGTTGTGTAATTGCTTGCTATGAGGTGAATATGGGTTGGATGTTTGTTTCTGGCAGTTTTGGGCGAATTCCGGCAAGGTCACCGGAATCCGGCGAGGCTTAGGAATTTTTCGGCAAGGCTCGGGAATTATCCGGCGAGGCTCGGGAATTTTCCGGCGAAGGCTCGGGTTATTGTTCCGGCACTTAACGGTATTGCTTGGTTGTATAATTTGTATTCAATTATGGCATGTAACAATAATTTAGAATTGGGGTTATGTATTTAATTGTGTTTAGTGGAAACCGAGAGTGTGAGTAGATTGAGGCCGGTAATTACCGACACGGGTAGAACCTTAGGCCGGGAACAGATGGGCTCGGATTGACCATGGACTTAAGTAACGGGCTTTAAGCCCAATCCTATAATTGGTTTAATAAGGACTTAAGGAAGTGGGCTTTAGGCCCGGAAATTGTAATTGGGCTTAGATTGGACTTTAGGCCGGGAATTCATAAACGACATAATGAGTGGGCCATAGGCTCGAGAACTACTTATTGGACTTAGTTGGGTGTAAGCCCGTGAACCTTAGGTCCCGATACTCGAAGTTTTGGTGAGAGACCATTATGTCGGGTTTAGACCCGGGAATTTCATAAATGGCTAACTAGGGACGGGTTTAGCTCAGTTGAGCATTTAGGTACCATGCATGCACAGTTGTGATTATTGTTTTGTAATTTGTTGTGTGTGCCGGTATTCAGGCACGGGTAATACCTCGGGAGCTGGAGGATCGGTTTTGGGAAAAGCTCCACAGGACAATCGTCGTTGAGGTGACTTTATATGTCTTTTTATGTTTGTATGCATGAGCTCGTTGGAATGGTTTGTTTGAGTTGCATGCTTGTTTGCTAACATGTTGTAATCTGTATTGTGTGCCTAAGTGT
>JAKUCV010001955.1:54848-121079 GCA_028386065.3 Turnera subulata | reverse complement strand
ATGGGGCCCACATGCTCCAGTCGACTAGGCTTCTTCTCCAATGACAGAGACACATGTTGGTTTCTTCTTGTACTCTTCTCCAAGCTTGATCATCTTGTCTTCTTGTAATTCTTGATTTATCAAAGCTTGAACAAAGTGCAGCATGTGGTTCTTGATCATCTTCAATCGAGCCCGTGTGATTGGTCCTTGAGGCAAGCTATTGGCGCAATCCCCATCATTAGCTCCACTTGGTGCTTGCTCGCTTGCATCACCTAAGGAGCTGGTGTTATATGATGCAAATAGATTTCAGTTAGACTCTATACCAGTGGTGGAACTGGAACCTGGTGGAGGACAACTATGGCACCAATTGAAGATATTAATGTTAGATGGAGGCCAAATTGAGATTGGCAAGCTCAAACCTACAGTGAAGATGCGTGATGCCGAACCTGGTAGAGTAATATTGGGGGATGCATTCCCTAAAAAATTGAAGATCCTTGGAGAAATTGAGTCCACACATGGGGCGCCAATTACAATCAAAAGGGATCACCGGATTTTAAGTTCCTATTCTATGACTTTAAAGCCTAAATTGGACAACATGATGAGTGATTTATATTGTGGTTCTATTGATTATCTTCCATATAAGTTACTTGTTATGCCTATTTTTGTGGAACGAAGTAATGCTTGTTGCAAGTTGATTGATCCAGGAGGAAAATTGACGTTGTTTAAGGGAGTTGAGCATAAATTCAATCACAAGCTTGGAACACAAAGTCTATTGCCAAAGATGAACGGGAAGTGGCAAATGAGTGTGGATTGCCGAGATGAACAATCACAAGTAAAGTATCGATTTCTGTTGTCTAATGAATGCATGACTATGTTAGTTCAATTTAACAGTGTTTGTATGCATGTGTGTTTAATTGACTTGCTTGATGAATGCATATGTGCATTATTTAGGTTTGGTAACGCAAAATTTTTAATTGCATGTCATGAGTTGTTTCTTATAGTTTGCAGTCTGTTTGGTGTTATATGTTTTAAAACTTGCAAACTAATTCGTGTTGAGTGTCTTATTGCATGTTTGATTTCTGGCAGAAATATACGTGTGGTTCTCGCAATTATTTAAAAAAGAACACACCTCCTCAAAAGCGGTGAACAGTAAAGTCGGTGAACAGTAAGTCGGTGAACAGTACCGCCAGTGAACAGTAACTTCGGCTCCTCCTTGAACTCCAAGTCTTGGCGCCTCCTCTCCTATTACTAGATGGACTAGGATTTAATTGAGCCCACATAACTTGGACACTAATTAAATCCTTACAATAATAAAATTAAAATAAAACTAGTTGATTTTAATTTGACAACTATAATTAATAAAATGGATATGTCGACACCTCCTTGAAGGTGGATTGATGTCGACTGGGCCCAATGTGCTCTCGAGTCAATTACTCCTTAATTGACAGCAAATTCTTGGGCTTCAGTTTCAGCTCCTCTCCAATCTTGATTTTCCATCTCTTCTTAAACTTCTTGTGAGTACGAATCTTGGATATGATTCGGAAAGTGAGCTTGTTGGAATACACAGTGAGCTTGTTGGAATACATCCAAGCTCCATGTTTGTCTCTATTGCTTCTTCCTTGGTCGCCTTGGCGTGCATTAGTCTTGCCTTGGTTTGCATCATTCCCTCTCTCCTCAAAGCGATTCGTCCTCGAATCGATACTCATCATGTTCTCCAATTTAGACATTAAAGGCATAGAAAAGGAACTTAAAACCTGATGCTCCCTTTTGATTGTAATCGGCGCCCCATATATAGATCCATCTTCGCCTAGGGGCGGCAATCCTTTAAGACAAGAAACATCTGTTATTTTGTTGATGGTGCGACAATCAACGCACATACTCCATGTACCATCCTTCTTGGATACTAGAATCACTGGTACAGCATAAGGACTCAAACTCTCCCGTACCAATCCTTTTGTAAGTAACTCGTCGACTTGCTTCTTAATTTCTTTGGTCTCCTCGGGGTTAGCCCTATATGCTGGCCGATTTGGGATTTGTGCTCCAGGAACAAAATCAATTTGATGCTCTATGCCCCGAATAGGCGGCAATTCTTTTGGTAACTCTTCTGGAAACACATCCCGAAAATCCTGCAAAACGGAAACAACAGAACTAGGAATGTCGGGATTAAGGTCTTTGTCAGAAAAATAAGCTCCCTTGTATAAGAGCACCAAAATATCCTTCTTTCCCGCACATGCCACTCGAAAATCCCTCATAGTCGCATAGAAGTTCTGTTTCTTTTTCCCCTCAGTTTTTCTGTCCAAGTCGACAATAGCTCTCTGTTTTTCTCTTGCATAGTCCTCCGCTATCCTCTCATGCTCACCATGTTGTTGCAGCTTGGCTGCCTTTTCTTGCTTCATTGCCTCAGCACTCTTCTCCAAGTGCTTCTGATCATAATACACTTGTTGTGGAGACAATGGAGCTAACACAAATTTCTGCTCACCCATGGAGAAAGAGTACCTATTCTTGTAGCCATCATGCCATACTCGCCTGTCATACTGCCATGGTCTTCCAAGTAAAATGTGACAAGCATGCATGGGTATAACATCACATAGTACCTTGTCAGAATAATTACCAATGGTCATAGTAACAAGAACCTGTTTCGTCACCTTGATCTCACCCATGTCATTCAACCACTGCAGCTTATATGGGTTGGGATGCTTCGAAACGGCCAATCCCAATTTCTCCACCATCAAGGTGCTGGCTACATTCGTACAACTCCCACTGTCAATGATCACACTACAAGCTTTGCCATCGACATGGCATCTGGTGTGGAAGATGTTTTCCCTCTGCTCGGTCTCATCCTCTTTTAACTGTGCACTAAGAGCTCGCCTAGTCACTAGAAGCAATGGATCAGTTGCTGGCGCCTCTTGCACATATCGGTCTTCCACTGGTACATCTTCTAGCTCCGGCATATTGGCATATGGATCGGTTTCTTCATCATCCGAATAAAGCTCTCCCTCTCGAACATAGATCACTTTCTTGTTCGGACATTGAGAAGCAATGTGTCCAATACCCGCGCACTTGAAGCACTTCACATCCCGATGCTTAGTTGTGGAGGAAGAAGTGGTCGATTGGCTCGCCTTTGGGGTGGTTTTATAATCGGCCAACCTAGTCTTCTCCTCTCTCGGTTTCTCTTCTCGGTTGTATCTTCGTGGATTCCAGTTGGATGAACTGGAAGTGACATAAGGACCCCTGTAAGCCCTGTTTTGTAACTGTTTTTCCACCATGACTGCATTCTCGACAAGTTCTAGAATGTCTAGATTGTGTTGCAGCTCTACGACATTGGCAATCTCGGGCTTCATCCCAGCAAGAAATCGCGCCATTGTCGCTTGGGGATCCTCTTCTACATTCGCCTGAAGCATCAGTGCTTCCATCTCCTTGTAGTACTCGTCAATACTACGTGTACCTTGCCTTAATGTTTGCAGCTTCTTGTGCAACTCGGTGTAGTAATAGCTCGGTACGTATCTTTTCCTCATGATGCCTTTTAGTTCAGCCCACGTCTGGGGAGGTCCTTGTCCTGCACGACGCCTGTCCAACAAAAACTTGTTCCACCACTTAAGAGCATAGTCAGTGAATTCAAGAGTCGCTAAATTAATCTTCTTTTCCTCGGAAAATTGATAACAGATGAAAATCATATCAACTCGCTGCTCCCATTCGATGTAAGCGTCTGCATCTCCTCTTCCCTGAAAAGAAGGTATCTTGATCTTGATGTTGTTCATGTTGTTATCGGTATTGCGGTATGGCTCCCAATCATTGTTCCTCCCATAATACCGATTCTGATATACTCCTCTTCCTCTCGGCACTCTGCCACCTCGCCCATATTCTTGGTAACGTGGCTGCCACTCGTCCTCTACCCACACTTCATCTTCTAACTCGCCTTCCAAATGTCTCCGAGGTTCAGCTTGTTCCCGGGGTTCGGGCATCTCACCCCTTCGCTGAGGTCCCTCTGCTATTGGCGGGTCTTGTTGCTGTTGGCGTGGAGGAGGCTGCTGCTGTTGCTGTTGACGTGGTGGCTGCTGCTGCTCCCTCTCGACGACCAAGCTTGCAAGCATGCGCTTCAGCTCCGCCATGTCGTTGTCTTGTTTGCGCCTATGCTCGGCAAGCTCATCAGATTTATCGAGCAACTGGTTCTTGAGACGGAGAACCTCATCCCGCAATGCTCTCCATTGTAAAGACTCTCCTTGTCCGTCTTGCTTGCTGCTCTCCGAGTTCTGGCTATTTGGTGACTGCGACATTGTCTTGAGCTAATAACCTCAACTACTCTTGCAAACGATTCTCGGTAATCAAATACTTTATTTCTCTCTCTTTCTTTCTTTCTTTTTTTTTTTGAAAAAAAAAAATAATAATTGCGGCAGAATAATAATCAACAGAAAAATAAAAGGATAGTTGATTGATTTGATAACCTGAGCTCCGCTACCAAAATTGATACGACAACACACCTAGCCGGTCCTAGAAGCACCTTCGTATCTAAAGTTGTCCCGATCTCAAATCACAACCAATCGTGCACTGTTCTTGCGCCGATGCTCTTCACCTCCTAACAATCCGTGTTAGGCAACAGATGGACGCGAAAGCCCCTCCACCTCCTAAACTCTCGGTGCTAGACAACAAAGAAACAAAGCACAAAGGATAAAACAAACAAAGAGACTCCTCTCTTTGGGCCGAGATTATTCAAGTTTAACTGAACTTTTTATTACTCAAATAATCTGTCTAACAATGAACCCCTAGGTCTCTATTTATAGAAGAACACACCTCCTCAAAATCGGTGAACAGTAATGTCGGTGAACAGTAACTTCCGTGAACAGTAACGTCGGTGAACAGTAAAGTCGGTGAACAGTAACATCCGTGAACAGTACGTCGGTGAACAGTAACGTCAGCTCCTCCTTGAACTCCAAGTTTTGGCACCTCCTCTCCTATTACTAGATGGACTAGGATTTAATTGAGCCCACATAACTTGGACACTAATTAAATCCTTACAATAATAAAATTAAAATAAAACTAGTTGATTTTAATTTGACAACTATAATTAATAAAATGGATATGTCGACACCTCCTTGAAGGTGGATTGATGTCGACTGGGCCCAATGTGCTCTCGAGTCAATTACTCCTTAATTGACAGCAAATTCTTGGGCTTCAGTTTCAGCTCCTCTCCAATCTTGATTTTCCATCTCTTCTTAAACTTCTTGTGAGTACGAATCTTGGATATGATTCGGAAAGTGAGCTTGTTGGAATACACAGTGAGCTTGTTGGAATACATCCAAGCTCCATGTTTGTCTCTATTGCTTCTTCCTTGGTCGCCTTGGCGTGTATTAGTCTTGCCTTGGTTTGCATCATTAGCTCCATGTTTGTCGCCATTGTTTTCTTCATGGTTGCCTTGGTGTGCATCATTCCTCGAACCTCTAAGCCTGCCTCCATTTGTATCAATATCTATTGATTTCACCAGATGTGATGCACATGTTCCAATCGCATTCTTTGATGCATGTGTTCCGTTTGCATTACATGAAGTTGGACAATTACATATTGATTTTATGAATCTAAGGGATATTACACATGTTATTTACAAGATCTATAGAATTATGAATGTTATTGCAGGTTATTCATTTGATGATGTTTTACATGTGATTTGTTTGCAAAACGTGAAGTTGGTTATTAGATACCTCACATTGCATGGATTATTCGCATTTAGTTACTGCATATTGTTGCAGGAGACTGCGAGTTGTTACTTGTTATTGGATGTAGTACGTGTTGATGCATGTGTTTATTTCCGATTGAGTGTTGCATATGTTATGTTCGTCTTACATTTTGATGTTTTGCATGCTGAGCCTGTGGAGATCTTAAAGGATTCCTAGGATATTCATGTTTGAAAGAGGCCCTAAGTTCTCGGATTATTGTTCGCTTGTGGCACATGGAAAATTGGTGAATAAATTGCTAATTCTTGCTTATTTTCAAGCTAGTAGTGGTTTACCACTTGTTTTTTGGTTATTTGTTTTACTCTTATTTTCTAAGAGGAATGCACGAGCTGATTCCGGGAGCAGCAAAATGCCATTCGATCCAGGAGTAAGGGATTGGTTACTCTGTGACTTTGAAAGGGTCAATGACAGTGCCCACACGGTGGATTCACTAGGTAAGTATGGAGTTAGTATGGCAAGCACCGTTCCTAATGTAACTCCTTTTGATTTTGCAGAATTAGATTCGAGGAAGAATCTTTTTGAGGAAGGGGGGAAAATGATGCAGCAACAACCCTAGAATTTCACTAGGATCACCTCTGCAACAAATCGATCCCAAGACCTCCAATCTCCAATCAAACTAGGGTTTAGTATCCCTATTCTTCACCTCCTAAACTCAAAGGATTAGGCAACAAACAATAAGGAATACAAGGAATTGATTAATCACCACAAGTAAACCACTTGATAAGAGAAATCAATCCTAAAGAGTAAAGCCAAGAGAATCCCTCTCTTGTTTTCGATTGAAGATCTCAATCAAGAAGAACACTAAAGGTAAGCATTTAGCTTCCTTTAAATCACTCAAACTTCATGTATATTCTCATGTATATTCTGATTTCAAACTTGGTACATGGTTGGCTTTTATAGAAGCCAAAAAATAAAGGATTGAATTTTAAATACAAGCACTAAACAAGCACTAATCATCTTTTGTTTTCTTTAATGCACACCAACCACACTAACACCAACCACACCAACAAACCAAATGATGAAAGAGCACTCAATATGGATAGTGGGTATCTCTAGCTCCTCAGTGGATTTTCCAACCTGAAAATGAACAGTAAACGCCGGCAGTGAATAGTAATTTCCGGGTTGAACGGTAAAAACGGCTACTTTCGACTTGAATCCTTCAAAATGCTCACAAACTTAGAAATCTCTTTTAATTCTTCTCCAAGCTTGATCTTGTGAACTTGATTAATCCAAGCTTGTGCAAAGTGACTCTTCTTGTGCATATTTAAGCAAGCCTTTGTGATTGCATCTTGAAGCATGAATTTGCCTTCAACTCCACCTCTTGAGCTTGGTGTACCGTTGGTTGTATCAGGATTTGTCGAGCAATTTGTTGTTGAGACGGACTACCTGATACGGCAACACACCTAGCTGGTCCTAGAAGCACCTTCGTATCTAAAGTTGTCCCGATCTCAAATCACAACCAATCATGCATTGTTCTTGCGCTAATGCCCTTCACCTCCTAACAATCCGTGTTAGACAATAGATGGACGCGAAAGCACCTCCACCTCCTAAACTCTTGGTGCTAGACAACAAAGAAACAAAGCACAAAGGATAAAACAAACAAAGAGACTCCTCTCTTTGCGCCGAGATTATTCAAGTTTAACTGAACTTTTTATTACTCAAATAATCTAAATAACAATGAACCCCAAGGGTTCTATTTATAGGAGAACACACCTCCTCAAAGTCGGTGAACAGTAAAGTCGGTAAACAGTAACGTCGGTGAACAGTAATGACGGTGAACAGTACCGTCAGCTCCTCCTTGAACTCCAAGTCTTGGCGCCTCCTCTCCTATTACTAGATGGACTAGGATATAATTGAGCCCACATAACTTGGACAATAATTAAATCCTTACAATAATAAAATAAAACTAGTCTATAATTAATAAAAATAAAATGGATATGTCGACACCTTCCTGAAGGTGGATTGATGTCGACTGGGCCCAGTGTGCTCTCGAGTCAATTACTCCTTAATTGACAGCAAATTGATGGGCTTTAGTTTCAGCTCCTCTCCAATCTTGATTTTCCATCTCTTCTTGAACTTCTTGTGAGTATGAATCTTGGATATGATTCGGAAAGTGAGCTTGTTGGAATACAAAGTGAGCTTGTTGGAATACATCCAAGCTCCATGTTTGTCGCCATTGTTTCCTTCATGGTTGCCTTGGTGTGCATCATTCCTTGAACCTCTAAGCCTGCCTCCATTTGCATCACTACCTGATGCAAATCACCTAGGCAAGCTTAGAGACTGGAAGAATAATGCACGCCAGGGCGACAATGGAGGAAGCAATAACGACAAGCAAGGAACTTGGATGTATTCTAACAAGCTCAAAGTTCATCATCACAAGCTCACTTTTAGAATCATGTCCAAGATTCGTTCTCACAAGAAATTCAAGAAGAGATGGAGAATAAGCTTGGAGAAGAGTGGGGCCCACAATGACAATCTAGCTGGAGAAAGTTATTTTATTATTTGGGCTCAATTAAATCCTAGTCCATCTAGTAATAAGAAAGGCGGCGCCAAGACTTGGAGTTCAAGGAGGAGCCGACGTCACTGTTCACCGACGTCACTGTTCACCGACGTCACTGTTCACCGACTTTACTGTTCACCGACGTTACTGTTCACCGACTTTGAGGAGGTGTTTTCTCCTATAAATAGAACCCTTGGGGTTCATTGTTAGACACACATTGAGATTTGAGAATAAAAGTTTGAGGTTTTTATTACCTTGGTTATTTACAAGTAGAATTGATTTCTTCTTGTTTATTTTAGGGATTGTGTTTACTTATCAAGTAATTGAATTGCTTGTGGCGTTTACAAGATTCCTTGTGTTTATTACTCTATTGTTGCTTAACGCCTTTGTTGTGTTTTGAGGTGATAGAGGTAATCACTAAAGCTTTTGGTTGAATTGATTTCTGATCTTGGTGACTCGATTGAATCGGAGGTGCTATCTAGCTTTGTTCTGGTAGTGTTGCCGTATCATCTTGGTAGCGGAGCCTAGGTATCAATTTCAACTACGTATCCCTTTAATTTCTGCAATTTAGTTTTCTGTTCTTGTGTTCTTTGTTGTGTTGCCGAAATATAAAAAAAAAAAATTCGATTTCTTTTCTTTTTATTTGGGTAGTAGTCGATTTCATTAGTATATATATATATATAAAAAAAAAAAGTTGTTGCGATTTGATTGTGCAATCGATTTGGAGTGTCTTGAGTTGATTGTTTTTATTGTTGGTGGAAATCGATTGGTGGCAGCAAAATTGAAAAAAAAAAAAAAAAAAGAAGAGAGAAATATATTGAAATCGACTTGGTGATTGAAGGAATTCGGCAAGTGTTTGTTTTGAATTGCAGGAATTTGCTTGATTGGGATACTTTCCGCAGGTTGTTAGGGTATCTAGTTGGGTAACTTTCTTTGATTCTGCTGATTTGTTGTGTTCTTTTATTTCAGCCTATCGAATTGAGCAATCTTTGTGTCTTATTGTTCAATTACTACAATATTCTTCACATACATTATCTTGTTCTTGTGTGTGACTATCTTATCTTTCAGGAGTTATCTTGCCTCTAGAATCGAATTGTCTTACTTCTTGATTAGGAATTCGTTGACTCTTTCTTGAAGTGTTGCAGGTTGTTTGTTATTTGATAAGATTTACTAGTCCCAAAGAATAAACAAAGTGAGATTTCAGGAGAGGTAAAAGGCGAGTGTTCCATCAATTGCCACGAGAGACAAACACGAGGGATACACGTGAGGAGCTTTTATTACTAATCAGTTTCTTGCAGGTATCACATCATGTCTGGAGGGAGTAATTCTGGTGAGGGGACGCCCGTAACCATGGAGACCATAGAGAGGTTATTTCAGCAACTTGCTGAGATGAATGCTAAAATGGATCGGCAAGCACAATCCATTCAAGAGCTTTCTATTGCAAGGGTGGCGCCAAGAGAGGAAGAACTGCCTGATACTAGGCGTGTGCTGAATGCTCAACTCAAGGAAGATGGTGTTGGTCAAAGGGCGAATATTTTCCAAACAAGATGCTTGGTGAATGACAAAGCATGTAGCTTGATTATTGATGGAGGAAGCTGCACCAATATGGTTAGTTCAATGCTAGTGGATCGCATGGGATTGGCATGGCAAAAGCATCCTAAACCTTACAAGCTACAAAGGACGAATGACATGGGAGAAATCGAGGTAACCAAACAAGTCCTTGTTCCTTTTTCCATTGGCCGATATTTTGACCAAGCATTGTGTGATGTTGTGCCTATGGATATGTGTCATCTGTTGTTTGGTAAACCCTGGAAATATGATAGAAGAGTTGTGCATGATGGGTTCAAGAATTGGTATTCTTTTACCATGGGAGAGAGGAGAGTTTCACTTGCACCCTTGTCTCCAAAGGAAGTTTATGAAGATCAAATGCATGTGAAGAGGAGTGTGGAGGCATGGAAAAAGGAGAAAGAGGCCGAATCTTATAACACTAGTGAGAAAGAAAGGAAGGCTGAGAGCCTTGCAAATAGTGAGCTAGAGAGGAAGGCTGAGAGCCTTGCAAAAGGTGAGCTAGAGAGGAAGGCTGAGAGCCTTGCAAAAGGAGAGGAGAGCTCAAAAGAAAATAAAAGAGAAGAAAAGGAAGAGGAAGTTGAGAGTGAGAGAAGAAAAGAAGCCTCAAAAGAAATTGTGCTAAAAGGCTCAAATAAGAGAGAAGTGAGGGTTGAATATGAGGAAAAGAAGAGTTTGTTTGTACTCTTATACAAGGAATCTTGGTTTAAAGCTAACCTTAACCCTTGTCTTTCTAGATATGATGTGTTTCTTTTGCAGGTTCCTAAAGATGCTTGTCCTAAAAGATTACCGGCCATAGGAGAAGAAAGTTCTATACATAGGGCGCCGATTACAATCAAAAGGGAGCATCAGGTTTTAAGTTCCTTTTCTATGACTTTAATGCCTAAATTGGATAACATGATGAGTAATTTAAATTCTTACTTTATTGGTTTTCATCCACATAAATTACTTGTTATGCATACTTCTGAGTTATTGTTTTGGAAGGAACAAATTTATTCTATTTGCATGTTGCTTGATCCGGGAGGCGAAGCTAAAAGCTTGAAGCTTGGTCCTTTGTGCATAATGATTGATTCGCAAGGTGAGTATAGTGTTCGTACTACTTTCGATATTGCTAAATTTCCTCCAATTGATTTTGTAGGTATCGATTCGAGGACGAATCGTTTTGAGGAGGGAGGGAATGATGCAAATAGTAATCACTACCTCATCTCTGGTAGTGTTGCCGTATCACTACCTCATCTCTCAATGCCCTCTATTGTAATGATTCCCCTTGCCCGTCTTGCCGATTGCTCTCCGATTCATGGCTTTTTGGTGAGTGCGACATCTTCCTGAAAAATAACCTCACCCTCTCTTGTGTTTCACTCACTCTCTTGTCCCTTGCTAGGTTTTAATTTGTTAGGATCCAGAAACAAATCACAAATAATAACAAACTGCCACATATTCAATAGAATCAGTGAACTTCCTAACAAGAAAATGACAAGCTTCACAAAAACTAGAGGCAAGATTAACTCAATTCAAGAACTGAAAACACACACAAGAAGAACAATTTGTATGTGTAGATTTTTGGTCAATCAAGCAATATGAAACAATATCACCCAATGCAAGAAATCGGCTATCAACACAACAAACTGAAAGAAAAACTTAAGATTCAATTCGGGTGAGAACTTTTCCCGAATTCCTGCAAAACAATCTGGTTATCAACAAATCAGCCGAATTCTTTTCTTTTGTTTTGTTTTTTCTATAATTTGCTGCCGACATAGTAACAGCGATGAACAATACGATGAACAGTACTCAACACTTTTTTTTAATACATAATAATTCGGCAGAGAGAAACAATAAACACAGAAAAAAATAAAGGATAGTTGATTGATTTGATAACCTGAGCTCCGCTACCAAAATTGATACGACAACACACCTAGCCGGCCCTAGAAGCACCTTCGTATCTAAGATTGTCCCGTCCTCAAATCACCACCAATCGTGCACACTTTATGCACCATTGTTCTTCACCTCCTAACAATCCGTGCTAGGCAACAGATGGACGCGACAGCAAAGGATCAGATGCTGGCACCTCTTGCACATATCGATCTTCCACGGGAACATCCTCCAGCTCAGGCATGTGAATATAGGGGTCGTCCTCCTCATCATCCGAGTAGAGCTCTCCCCCTTCCCGAACATAGATCACCTTGTTGTTTGGACATTGGGAAGCAATGTGCCCAATACCCGCACACTTGAAGCACTTCACATCTCGATGCTTAGTTGTGGAGGAAGAAGTCGACTGACTTGGTTTTGGGGTTGGGTTGTAGTCGGCCAGTCTTGTCTTTTCCTCTCTTGGCTTCTCTTCTCGGGTGTACTTCCGTTGATTCTAATTGGACGAATTGGATGTGATGTAAGGACCTCGAAAACCGTTGCTGTTATTATATACCTTCAGCTGCCTTTCTACCTTGATTGCACTCTCGACAACCTCTCCAATGTCTTAATTATGTTGCAACTCCACGACATTAGCAATCTCTCGGTTCATTCCAACAAGGAATCATGCCATGATGGCTTGAGACTCCTCCTCTATATTCGCTTGTAGCATCAGTGCTTCCATCTCCTTATTGATGCAAATTACCTAGACAAGCTTGGATATGGCAAGCTTATTTCAAGAGGCATCAAAGAGGAGCATCGATCTCACAAGAATTTCAGGAAGAGTTGGACATCAAAGCGAAGGACGCGAAGAACGCGTGCAGAAATTCCTGGACCGTGCAATATCGGGAATAAATTCATATCTCGAGCTCTACAACTCGGATTGCTGCGATCTTGGATCTCTGGAAAGATAAGACAAAGATCTACAACTTTAATGCTGAGCCCAGAAGCTGAATCATCCGTTTTCCTTTATTAAAATGCGATTGAAATCGACGAACAAATTCTGTCCGGAAATTCGGTTTAGTTTTTTTTATTATTTGGGCTAAAGTGTTTTTAGTTGGGTTTTATTATTTGTTGGGTTTGTAATTTCGTCTTGGACTTTATTTGGGTTATTATTTGTGGGCTATAGTTTAGTTATTTGGTCTTTGATTGTAAGGTTTTTAATTACTGTCCAAATTATGTGGGCTCAATGGTCACTTTAGGGTTAGGAATAGGGTTTGGCTGACTTGGCCCTATTAGGTGACGACTTAGGTTAGTATAAATACTTTCTTTACTTTCAGAATTGAGGATGACGAATTTTGATAAAAAAAACGGTTACTCTTTGAGAGTTTCTTTTCTGTTTGAGTGATTCAAACAAAATCCATGAGTGCTGATGCTCTTGGACAAACCATAGTGTGCTGATTCACTTGGTTTTTTTTAAGGATTTAGATTACTTATCAGGTTTAATCAAATCTGTGGCGTGTTCTAATTCCTTGTTGTTGTTTCTGTTCTCTTGCTGATTAGGGTTCAGGGGTGACGACATTTTTGGTGATTCAATTGTTCTTATTCTTTTCATGTTGATTTGGGAGGAATAAGGGAAGGCGAATTTGATGCAAACCAAGGCAAGACTAATGCACACCAAGGCGGCCAGGGAAGAAGCAATAGAGACAAACATGGAGCTTGGATGTATTCCAACAAGCTCACTGTGTATTCTAAGCTAACTTTCCGAATCATATCCAAGATTCGTACACACAAGAAGTTCAAGAAGAGATGGAAGATCAAGATTGGAGAGGAGCTGAAACTGAAGCCCATCAATTTGCTGTCAATTAAGGAGTAATTGACTCGAGAGCACATTGGGCCCAGTCGACATCAATCCACCTTCAGGAAGGTGTCGACATATCCATTTTATTAATTATAGTTGTCAAATTAAAATCAACTAGTTTTATTTTATTTTTATTATTAAAAGGATTTAATTAGTGTCCAAGTTATGTGGGCTCAATTAAATCCTAGTCCATCTAGTAATAGGAGAGGAGGTGCCAAGATTTGGAGTTCAAGAAGAGACGACGGTACTGTTCACCGATGTTACTGTTCACCGACGTTACTATTCACCGACTTTACTGTTCGCCGACTTTGAGGAGGTGTGTTCTCCTATAAATAGAACCCTTAGAGTTCATTGTTATTCAGATTATTTGAGTAATAAAAAGTTCAGTTAAACTTGAATATTCTCAGCCTAAAGAGAGGAGTCTCTTTGTTTGTTTTATCCTTTGTGCTTTGTTTCTTTGTTGTCTAGCACCGAGAGTTTAGGAGGTGGAGGGGCTTTCGCGTCCATCAGTTGCCTAACACGGATTGTTAGGAGGTGAAGAGCATCAGCGCAAGAACAGTGCACGATTGGTTGTGATTTGAGATCGGGACAACTTTAGATACGAAGGTGCTTCTAGGACCGGCTAGGTGTGTTGTCGTATAAATTTTGGTAGCGGAGCTCAGGTTACCAAATCAATCAACTATCCTTTAATTTTTCTGTGTTATTTGTTTTATTTCTGCCGAATTTAAAAAAAAAAAGTGTGTCGATTACTGTTCATCATTACTATTCATCGGCAGCAAATATATATATAAAAAAAGAAGAAATCGATTGATTATATTTGATAGCCAAATTGTTAGCAAGAGAGGTTGAAGTTATGGAGTCGTTGCAATGGAGGGCCATGAGTGATGCGCTGGTTCGAATAAACAACTGGTTGCTCGACGAAGACGAAAAATTTGCAGAGCTCCGGCGCGAAGCTAGAAACAACATGGAGGAGCTTAAACGCTTAATTGCAGGTGTGATCGAGTAGAGAGGGCAGCAACCGCTGCCACAGCAGCAACAGCAACCTCCTCCACGCCAACAACTGCCCTCACCACCATTAGCAGAGGAACCAGTCCGCCGAGCTGTGCCACAGCAGAGGGACGAGATACCCGACCCTTGGGAACAAGCCGATCATCGGAGACGTTTGGAAGACGAGATCGAACATGAAGCTCAGGAAGAAGAAGATGCACCAGTGGAAGATCAATATGTGCAAGAGGCGCCTGCATCCGACCAACTACTTCTAGTGACGAGGCGAGCTCTTAGTGCACAATTGGGAGAAGATGAGACTAAGCAGAGGGAGAACATCTTCCACACCAGATGCCATGTCGATGGAAGAGCATGCAGTGTGATCATCGATAGAGGAAATTGTGCGAATGTAGCTAGTGCTTTGATGGTTGAGAAATTGGAATTAGCAGTGTTGAGACATGATTTGTTTCTTTTGCAGGAAGTTTCTTGTCCTAAAGGATTGCCGCCCCTAGGCAAAGATGGATCTATATATGGGGCGCCGATTACAATCAAAAGGGAGCATCAGGTTTTAAGTTCCTTTTCTATGCCTTTAATATCTAAATTGGAGAACATGATGAGTATTGATTCGAGGACGAATCGCTTTGAGGAGAGAGGGAATGATGCAAACCAAGGCAAGACTATTGCACGCCAAGGCGGCCAAGGAAGAAGCAATAGAGACAAACATGGAGCTTGGATGTATTCCAACAAGCTCACTGTGTATTCCAAGCTCACTTTCCGAATCATATCCAAGATTCGTACACACAAGAAGTTCA
This sequence comes from Turnera subulata, assembly GCA_028386065.3. NCBI lineage: Eukaryota > Viridiplantae > Streptophyta > Magnoliopsida > Malpighiales > Passifloraceae > Turnera > Turnera subulata. The sequence goes on along the minus strand of JAKUCV010001955.1, from coordinate 105,809 downwards.
AGAAGAGATGGAAGATCAAGATTGGAGAGGAGCTGAAACTGAAGCCCATCAATTTGCTGTCAATTAAGGAGTAATTGACTCGAGAGCACATTGGGCCCAGTCGACATCAATCCATCTTCAGGAAGGTGTCGAAATATCCATTTTATTAATTATAGTTGTCAAATTAAAATCGACTAGTTTTATTTTATTTTTATTAATGAAAGGATTTAATTAGTGTCCAAGTTATGTGGGCTCAATTAAATCCTAGTCCATCTAGTAATAGGAGAGGAGGTGCCAAGACTTGAAGTTCAAGAAGAGTCGACGGTACTATTCACCGATGTTACTGTTCACCGACTTTGAGGAGGTGTGTTCTCCTATAAATAGAACCCTTGGAGTTCATTGTTATTCAGATTATTTGAGTAATAAAAAGTTCAGTTAAACTTGAATATTCTCGGCCCAAAGAGAGGAGTCTCTTTGTTTGTTTTATCCTTTGTGCTTTGTTTCTTTGTTGTCTAGCACCGAGAGTTTAGGAGGTGGAGGGGCTTTCGCGTCCATTTGTTGCCTAACACGGATTGTTAGGAGGTGAAGAGCATCAGCGCAAGAACAGTGCACGATTGGTTGTGATTTGAGATCGGGAAAACTTTAGATACGAAGGTGCTTCTAGGACCGGCTAGGTGTGTTGTCGTATCAATTTTGGTAGCGGAGCTCAAGTTACCAAATCAATCAACTATTCTTTAATTTTTCTGTGTTATTTGTTTTATTTCTGCCGAATTTTTAAAAAAAATTGTGTCGATTACTGTTCATCGTTACTATTCATCGGCAGCAAATATATATGTAAAAAAAAGAAGAAATCGATTGATTATATTTGATAGCCAAATTGTTAGCAAGAGAGGTTGAAGTTATGGAGTCGTTGAAATGGAGGGCCATGAGTGATGCGCTGGTTCGAATAAACAACCGGTTGCTCGACGAAGACGAAAAATTTGCAGAGCTCCGGCGCTAAGCTAGAAACAACATGGAGGAGCTTAAAATCGGACTTCCTCATCTCAGAAAAATCTAATATTCTGCAGGTAGTTGGATTGGATTTTTATTCTTGTGTGTCTGTGCAAAATTTGAGCTCAAAACTCAAAAATCAAAATTTCAGCTCAAAACTCAAAAATCGCACCAATGGCGCCGTAATAGCGCACCAATGGCGCTCCATTGGCGCCCCAATAGCGCACCAATGGCCCAGTGAACCAATCCATAAGAGCAATCTTCAAATCCACCATGTCAAATACTACCTAAGATGATTCCACAAATATGGGGATGATTTATATGGATTTTTAGAAGCCTTCCCCGGACATTTTGAGCTCTTCTGAGGTGCTTTTCCTTATTCCCCGATTTACGGGATTTTAATTGTTCCAAAAACAAAAAAGTCGGACTTTCACATCTCAGAAAAATCTGAAATTTTGCAGGTAGGTGGATTGAATTTTTATTGGTGTGTGGAGAAAATTTCAGCTCAAAACTCAAAAATCGAACTAATGTCGCAACAATAGCGCACCAATGGCGCACCAATGGCGCCCCTATAGGGCAGCAATGGCCCAGTGAGCCAATGCATAAGAGCAATCTCCAAATCCACCATGTCAAATGCTACCTAAGATGGTTCAAAAAATATGGGGATTATTTATAAGGATTTTTGGATGCCTTCCCCGGACATTTTGAGCTCATCTGAGGTGCAATTCCATTTTTCCCGATTTACGGGAATTAAATTGTTCCAAAAATAAAAAGTCGGATTCCACTTCTCAGAAAAATCTCAAACTTTTCAGGTAGTTGGATTGGATTTTTGTTGGTGTGTGTACGAAATTTCAGCTCTAAACACAAAAATCGCACCAATAGCGCCCCATTGGCGCCCCAATAGCGCACCAATGGCCTAGTGAACCAATGAATAAGAGCAATCTCCAAATCCACCGTGTCAAATGCTACCTAAGATGATTCCACAAATATGGTGATGATTCATAAGGATTTTTGGATGCCTTCCCCAGACATTTTAAGCTCGTCTGGGGTGCTTTTCCATTTTTCCCGATTTACGGTATTTTTATTGTTCCAAAAATAAAAAATCGGACTTCCACATCTCAAAAAAATTTGAAATTTTTCAGGTAGTTGGATTGGATTTTTATTGGTGTGTGTACAAAATTTCAGCTCAAAATTCAAAAATTGCACCAATGGCGCACCAGTAGCGCACCAATGGCGCCCCAATGGCCTAGTGAACCAATGCATAAAAGCAATCTTCAAATCCACCATGTCAAATGCTACCTAAGATGATTCAACAAATATGTGGATGATTTATAAGGATTTTTTGATGCCTTCCCCGGAGATTTTGAGCTGATCTGAGGTGCTTTTCCATTTTTCCCGATTTACGGGATTTTAATTGTTCCAAAAATAGAAACTCCGACTTCCTCTTCTGATACGGCAGAAATCCAAGAATCAGCACTAGAATATCCACAAATCAGATTGTGGTCCCGACCTTCAATCACAATCAAACTGATGCTATTCTCCACCCCTTATTCCTCCCAAATCAGCATGAAAGAAACAAGAAACTTCAAAAGCACAAAGATGGTGCCAATAATCTGAAACCCTAATCAGCAAGAGAAACAGAAATTAGCAATTAGGAATTTAGAAACACGACACAGAATTGTATTCTGATAAGTAAATCTAAATCTTTAGAATAAACTAAGAGAATCAGCACTTCTGACCAAAGCAACCTTATCTGACCAAAGCAACCAAATACGTCCAAGGCGAGCATGTAGATAATTGTTTGCAAACTGCCACTGTGGTAAGAAAAACTTTCTAACTTCAGGAGCACGTGCAGCTTGTACTTTAGTTTCAAGCAAACACACAAGATCAACTGACTGACTATGGATAACTTTGAGTACTTCTTTCTGTTTTTGGGAGTCATTTAGACCCCGGACATTCCAAATTAGCCACTTCATTAAGTCGGCAAAGAAAGAGGGACTGTATTCCCAAGAGGGGAAACTGATACTGCGACAGCTTTTGACTTTGTGCCCCGCCCACGCTTCGGCTTAGTTTTTACAGGCTGAGGCGGCTTTGTAGTAGGAGAAGACCGAGCCTGTACAGAATTGGGTACTGGAAGCACATTAGATGCAGAAGGCTGAACTACAAATGAGGACTGGGAAGATGAACTAGTAGGCAAATGAAGAGAACCTGAAGCAGCAGTTGAAATAGAAGGATGAGGCATAAGAACATCAGATACTGGAGCTTGACACGGTACTGGAGGCTCAGGAGTAGGTTTATCATTCAGCGCAGGAGCAGGAATAACAGCATCTGTTGAGACCGGAGTAGAAAGAACAACATTAGTAGAGGGAGCCTCCACCACAGTAGGGACTGAAGTAGTGGAGACAGGTTTAGGATCAATTGTTTCACAGATTTCTTAGCAGCACAAGCCAAAGAATTATGACCCCAGACCTTGCAAGCATCACAATAAGAAGGCTTCCAAGAATAAACTATCTCAATGAGTGCAACCTCCCCATTAAGATCCAATTTCAGTTCAGTCTTCAAAGGCTTTGAGAAGTCAACTTGAACACAGACGTTAACATCATCACTCTTAAAAATCTGCGAACAATCCTGATCAGCATGAAGCTGGGTACCTAGGGTACTTGCCAGATAACTAAGCCCTTCACTTTTTTTTGTAGCTCCATAGGAACATGCTTACGTTTAATCCAGACAGGGAACAAGGATGTAGAGAAATCCGATTTCTGAAAAGAAGAAGACCAAGGTGATAACATCAAAGGCACACCTCCAACATGCCAAGGTCCTTTTAACAAAGCACGAGCATAAGCTGCTTCAGTAGGAAGTTGAATGAGAAATAAACCATCCTTATAAGGAGAAACAGAGATTAATCCATCACGCCCCCAAAGTTTATTAAGAATAGCATGGATCAGTCCAATCTTTGGAGCAGTGCCTACAAATTGCCCAATTAAACACAATTTATACTTCTTACGGCCAAGCTCAAGTAGCTCAGAGGGAATAGAGAGGCAATCACTATTGAAAATAGGTTCTACAAAACTCAGTTGAGGAGTAGTACGAGAGGCTACCTTGGACCAAGTAGGGGCAGAAGGTGCGACAGAGACACCACTAATAGGAACTGGAACCGAGTTACCCACGGGTACAGAACCCAGAGGAACTGAAGCCTCTTTGAATCCAGGGGAGTTCAGAATCAAAGGAGCCGAGACAGCAGTGGGCGAAGGAGGACGCGATGTAGAACCTATAGGGACAGAATTTGTAACTGAAGGCAAAATCTGAGCTTCGGGATCATCCAGCACAGAGGCAAAGGAGACTGGCTGTTGGCCTGAGACAATAGACTTGCCTTTCAATTTCTGGACGGAGGATGAAGAAGGGTTAGGGAAAACCAAAGAACCCAAATCCATCACGAGCGAAGACTTTTCCCGCACAAGACCAGATTCATCAAGGAGAGGAGCCAAAACCATGAAAACAAGAAAAGAAGAAAAAGATCACAGAGAGCACTGAATTCCCCAGAGAAATTCGTTGAAAGAACTGAATTCTATGGAGAATTTGGGATTAGAGAGAGAAAGAAGAGAGAGAAGCTCTCCATTTCCGCTAACCCATCCATTTTACGGGATTTTAATTGTTCCAAAAATAAAAAATCGGACTTCCACTTCTCAGAAAAATTTAATTTTGCAGGTAGTTGGATTGAATTTTTATTGGTGTGTACAAAATATCAGCTCAAAACTTAAAAATTAAAATTTCAGCTCAAAACTCAAAAATCACACAAATGGCGCCCCAATAGCCCACCAATGGCGCCCCAATAGCGCGCCAATGGCCCAGTGAACCAATGCACAAGAGCAATCTCCAAATCCACCATGTCAAATGCTACCTAAGACGATTCCAAAAATCTTGGGATGATTTATAAGAATTTTTGGATGCCTTCCCCGGACATTTTGAGCACATCTGAGGTGCTTTTCCATTTTTCCCAATTTACGGGATTTTAAATGTTCCAAAAATAAAAAGTCGGACTTCCACGTCTCAGAAAAATTTAAAATTTTGTAGGTAGTTGGATTGGATTTTTATTGGTGTGTGCACAAAATTTGAGCTCAAAAATCAAAAATCGCACCGATGGCGCCCCAATGGCGTCCAAATAGAGCACCAATGGCCTAGTGAACCAATGCATACGAGCAATCTCCAAATCCACCATGTCAAATGCTACCTAAGATGATTCCACAAATATGGGGATGATTTATAAGGATTTTTGGATGCCTTGCCCGGACATTTTGAGCTCATTTGAGGTGCTTTTCCATTTTTCCCGATTTACGGGATTTTAATTGTTCCAAAAATAAAAAGTCGGACTTCTACATCTCATAAAAGTCTGAAATTTTCAGGTAGTTGGTATGGATTTTTATTGGTGTGTGCACAAAATTTCAGCTCAAAACTCAAATATCGCACCGATGGCGCACCATTGGCGTCCTAGTAGCGCACCAATGGCCCATTGAACAAACGCATAAGAGCAATCTCCAATTTCACCATGTCAAATACTACCTAAGACGATTTCACAAATATGGGTATGATTTATAAGGATTTTTGGATGCTTCCCCGGGCATTTTCTGCTCATATGACGTGCTTTTCCATTTTTCCCATTTTACGGGATTTTAATTGTTCCAAAAATAAATAGTTCTACTTCCACAGCTCAGAAAAGTATAAAATTTTGTAGGTAGTTGAATTGGATTTTTATGGGTGTGTGTAAAAAATTTCAGCTCAAAAATCAAAAATTAAAATTTCAGCTCAAAACTCAAAAATCACAGAAATGGCGCCCCAATAGCTCACCAATGGCGCCCCAAAAGCGCGCCAATGGCCCAGTGAACCAATGCATAAGACCAATCTCCAAATCCACCATGTCAAATGCTACCTAAGATGATTCCACAAATATTGGGATGATTTATAAGGATTTTTGGATGCCTTGCCAGGACATTTTGAGCTCTTCTGAGGTGCTTTTCCATTTTTCCCGATTTATGGGATTTTAATTGTTCCAAAAATAAAAAGTCGGAATTCTACATCTCATAAAAATCTTAAATTTTCAGGTAGTTGGTTTGGATTTTTATTGGTGTGTGCACAAAATTTCAGCTTAAAACTCAAAAATCGCACCGATGGCGCACCAATGGCGTCCCTGTAGCGCACCAATGGCCCAGTGAACAAATGCATAGGAGAAATCTCCAATTTCACCATGTCAAATACTACCTAAATGATTTCAAAAATATGGGTATGATTTATAAGGATTTTTGGATGCCTTCCCCGGGCATTTTTTGCTCATCTGACGTGCTTTTCCATTTTTCCTATTTTACGGGATTTTAATTGTTCCAAAAATAAAAAATAGGACTTCCACTTCTCAGAAAAATTTAATTTTGCAGGTAGTTGGATTGAATTTTTATTGGAGTGTACAAAATTTCAGCTCAAAACTTAAAAATTAAAATTTCAGCTCAAAACTCAAAAATCACACAAAAGGCGCCCCAATAGCTCACCAATGGCGCCCCAATAGCGCGCCAACGGCCCAGTGAACCAATGCATAAGACCAATCTCAAAATCCACCATGTCAAATGCTACCTAAGATGATTCCACAAATATGGAGATGATTTATAAGGATTTTTGGATGCCTTGCCAGGACATTTTGAGCTCTTCTAAGGTGCTTTTCCATTTTTCCCGATTTATGGGATTTTAATTGTTCCAAAAATAAAAAGTCGGACTTCTACATCTCATTAAAATCTTAATTGTTCAGGTAGTTGGTTTGAATTTTTATTGGTGTGTGCACAAAATTTCAGCTAGAAACTTGAAAATCGCACCGATGGCGCACCAATGGCATCCCAGTAGCGCACCAATGGCCCAGTGAACAAATGCATAAGAGCAATCTCCATTTTCACCACGTCAAATACTACCTAAGGTGATTTCAAAAATATGGGTATGATTTATAAGGATTTCTGGATGCCTTCCCCGAGCATTTTTTGCTCATCTGACGTGCTTTTCCATTTTTCCCATTTTACGGGAATTTAATTGTTCCAAAAATAAAAAATCAGACTTCCACTTCTCAGAAAAATATAATTTTACAGGTAGTTGGATTGAATTTTTATTGATGTGCACAAAATTTCAGCTCAAAACTTAAAAATCAAAATTTCAGCTCAAAACTTAAAAATCGCACCAATGGCGCACCAATGGCGCCCCAATAGGGCACCAATAGCGCACCACTGGCGCACCAATGGCCAGTGAACGAATGCATAAGAGCAATCTCAAAATCCACCATGTCAAATGCTACCTAAGTTCATTCCACAAATATGGGGATGATTTATTAGGATTTTTGGATGCCTTCCCTGGAGATTTTGGGCTCATCTCAGGTGCTTTTCCAATTTTCAAGATTTAAGGGATTATATTTGTTCTAAAAATAAAAAGTCAGACTTCCAATTCTCAGAAAAATCTTAAATTTTTCAGGTAGTTGGATTGGATTTTTATTGGTGTGTGTACAAAAGTTCTGCTCAAAACTCAAAAATTAAAATTTCAGCTCAAAACTCAAAAATCACACAAATGGCGCCCCAATAGCTCACCAATGGCGCCCCAATAGCGCGCCAATGGCCCAGTGAACCAATGCGTAAGAGCAATCTCCAAATCCACCATGTCAAATGCTACCTAAGATGATTCCACAAATATGGGTATGATTTATAAGGATTTTTGGATGTCTTCCCCGGGCATTTTTTGCTCATCTGACGTGCTTTTCCATTTTTCCTATTTTACGGGATTTTAATTGTTCCAAAAACAAAAAATAGGACTTCCACTTCTCAGAAAAATTTAATTTTGCAGGTAGTTGGATTGAATTTTTATTGGAGTGTACAAAATTTAAGCTCAAAATTTAAAAATTAAAATTTCAGCTTAAAACTCAAAAATCACACAAATGGCGCCCCAATAGCCCACCAATGGCGCCCCAATAGCGCACCAATGGCCGAGTGAACCATTGCATAAGAGAAATCTCCAAATCCACCATGTCAAATGCTACCTAAGATGATTCCACAAATATGGGGATGATTTATAAGGGTTTTTGGATGCCTTCCCTGGAGATTTTGAGCTCATCTGAGGTGCTTTTCCAATTTCAGCTCAAAACCCAAAAATCAAAATTTCAGCTCAAAACTCAAAAATCGCACCAATAGCGCACCAATGGCCCAATGAACCAATGCATAAGAGCAATCTCCAAATCCACCATGTCAAATGCTACCTAAGATGATTCCACAAAAATGGGGATGATTTATAAGGATTTTTGGATGCCTTGCCCGGACATTTTGAGCTCATTTGAGGTGCTTTTCCATTTTTCCCGATTTACGGGATTTTAATTGTTCCGAAAATAAAAAGTCGTACTTCTACATCTCATAAAAGTCTGAAATTTTCAGGTATTTGGTTTGGATTTTTATTGGTGTGTGCACAAAATTTCAGCACAAAACTCAAATATCGCACCGATAGCGCACCAATGGCGCCCCAAAGGCGTCCCAGTAGCGCACCAATGGCCCATTGAACAAATGCATAAGAGCAATCTCCAATTTCACCATGACAAATACTACCTAAGATGATTTCACAAATATGGTTTTGATTTATAAGGATTTTTGGATGCCTTCCCCAGGCATTTTCTGCTCATCTAACGTGCTTTTCCATTTTTCCCATTTTACGGGATTTTAATTGTTCCAAAAATAAAAAGTTGTACTTCCACAGCTCAGAAAAATATAAAATTTTGTAGGTAGTCGAATTGGATTTTTATGGGTGTGTGTAGAAAATTTCAGCTCAAAACTCAAAAATTAAAATTTCAGCTCAAAACTCAAAAATCACACAAATGGCGCCCCAATAGCTCACCAATGGCGCCCCAATAGCGCGCCAATGGCCCAGTGAACCAATGCATATGACCAATCTCCAAATCCACCATGTCAAATGCTACGTAAGAAGATTCCACAAATATGGGGATGATTTATAAGGATTTTTGGATGCCTTGCCAGGACATTTTGAGCTCTTCTGAGGTGCTTTTCCATTTTTCCCGATTTATGGGATTTTAATTGTTCCAAAACTAAAAAGTCAGACTTCTACATCTCATAAAAATCTCAAATTTTCAGGTAGTTGGTTCGGATTTTTATTGCTGTGTGCACAAAATTTCAGCTCAAAATTCAAAAATCGTACTGATGGCGCACCAATGGCGTCCCAGTAGCGTACCAATGGCCCAGTGAGCAAATGCATAAGAGCAATCTCCAATTTCACCATGTCAAATACTACCTAAGATGATTACACAAATATGGGTATGATTTATAAGGATTTTTGGATGCCTTCCCCGGGCATTTTTTTCTCATCTGACGTGCTTTTCCAATTTTTCTATTTTACGGGATTTTAATTGTTCCAAAAATAAAAATAGGACTTCCACTTCTCAGAAAAATTTAATTTTGCAGGTAGTTGGATTGAATTTTTATTGGTGTGTACAAAATTTCAGCTCAAAACTTAAAAATCACACAAATGGCGCCCCAACAGCTCACCAATGGCGCCCCAATAGCGCGCCAACGGCCCAGTGAACCAATGCATAAGACCAATCTCCAAATCCACCATGTCAAATGCTACCTAAGATGATTCCACAAATATGGGGATGATTTATAAGGATTTTTGGATGCCTTGCCCGGACATTTTGAGCTCATTTGAGGTGCTTTTCCATTTTTCCCGATTTACGGGATTTTAATTGTTCCAAAAATAAAAAATCGGACCTCTACATCTCATAAAAGTCTGAATTTTTCAGGTGGTTGGTTTGGATTTTTATTGGTGTGTGCACATAATCTCAGCTCAAAATTCAAAAATCGCACCGATGGCGCACGAATGGCGCCCCAATGGCGTCCCAGTAGCGCATCAATGGCCCAGTGAACCAAAGCACAAGAGCAATCTCCAAATCCACCATGTCAAATGCTACCTAAGATGAATACATAAATATTGGGATGATTTATATGGATTTTTGGATACCTTCCCCGGACATTTTGAGCTCATCTGAGGTGCTTTTCTATTTTTCCCGATTTACGGGATTTTAATTGTTCCAAAAAGAAAAAGTCAGACTTCCACATCTCAGAAAAATTTAAAAATTTTTAATTAGTTGGATTGGATTTTTATTAGCGTGTGTGAAAAATTTCAGCTCAAAATTCAAAAATCAAAATTTCAGCTCAAAAACTCAAAAATCACACAAATGGTGCCCCAATAGCTCAACAATGGCGCCCCAATAGCGCGCCAATGGCCCAGTGAACCAATGCATAAGAGCGATCTCCAAATCCACCATGTCAAATGCTACCTAAGATGTTCCCACAAATGTGGGGATGATTTATAAGGATTTTTGGATGCCTTGCCCGGACATTTTGAGCTCATCTGAGGTGCTTTTCCATTTTTGCTGATTTGAGGGATTTTATTTGTTCCAAATATAAAAAGTCGGACTTCCACTTCTTATAAAAATCTAAATTTTTGCAGGTAGTTGGATTGGATTTTTATTGGTGTGTGTACAAAATTTCAGCTCAAAACCCAAAAATCAAAATTTCAGCTCAAAACTCAAAAATCGCACCAATGGCGCCCCAATAGCGCACCAATATCGCACCAATGGCCCATTGAACCAATGCATAAGAGCAATCTCCAAATCCACCATGTCAAATGCTACCTAGATGTTTCCACAAATATGGGTATGATTTATAAGGATTTTTGGATGCCTTCCCCGGACATTTTGAGCTCTTCTGAGGTGTTTTTCCAATTTTCCCGATTTACGGTACTTTAATTGTTCCAAAAACAAAAAGTCGGACTTTCACATCTCACAAAAATCTGAAATTTTGCAGTTAATTGGATTAAATATTTTTTGGTTTGTGTGCAAAATTTCAGCTCGAAACTCAGAAATCAAAATTTCAGTTCAAAACTCAAAAATCGCCCCAATGGCGCACCGATGGCCAAGTGAACCAGTGCATAAGAGCAATCTCTAGATCCACCAAGTCAAATGGTAGCTAAAATGATTATAAAAATATGGGGAGAATTTATAAGGATTTTTGGATCTCTTCCCTAGACATTTTGAGCACTTCTGAGGTGCTTTTCCATTTTTTCCAATTTACAGGATTTTAATTGTTCCAAAAATAATAAGACGGAATTCCACATCTCAGAAAACTTTAAAATTTTGCAGGTAGTTGGATTGGATTTTTATAGGTGTGTGTACAAAATTTCAGCTCAAAACTAAAAAATCAAAATTTCATCTCAAAACTTAAAAATCACACAAATGGCGCCCCAATAGCCGACCAATGGCGCCCCAATAGCGCACCAATGGCCGAGTGAACCATTGCATAAGAGAAATCTCCAAATCCACAATGTCAAATGCTACCTAAGATGAATCCACAAATGTGGGGATGATTTATAAGGATTTTTGGATGCCTTCCCTGGAGATTTTGAGCTCATCTGAGGTGCTTTTCCAATTTCAGCTCAAAACCCAAAAATCAAAATTTCAGCTCAAAACTCAAAAATCGCACCAATAGCGCACCAATGGCCCAGTGAACCAATGCATAAGAGCAATCTCCAAATCCACCATGTCAAATGCTACCTAAGATGATTCCACAATTATGGGGATGATTTATAAGGAGTTTTGGATGCCTTCCCCGGACATTTTGAGCTCTTCTGAGGTGCCTTTCTAATTTTGCCTATTTATAGTACTTTAATTGTTCCAAAAACAAAAAGTCAGACATCCACATCTCAGAAAAATCTGAAATTTTGCACGTAGTCGGATTAAATTTTTATTGGTTTGTGTGCAAAATTTCAGCTAAAAACTCAGAAATCAAAATTTCAGTTCAAAACTCAGAAATCAAAATTTCAGTTCAAAACTCAGAAATCGCACCAATACCGCACCAACGGCCCAGTGAACCAATGCATAAGCGCAATCTCCAAATCCACCATGTCAAATGCTACCTAAGAAGATTCCACAAATATGGGGATGATTTATAAGGATTTTTGGATTCCTTCCCCGGACATTTTGAGCTCCTCTGAGGTGCTTTTCCAATTTTCCCTATTTACAGTACTTTAATTGTTCCAAAAACAAAAAGTCGGACTTCCACATCTCATAAAAATCTGAAATTTTGCACGTAATCGGGTTAAATTTTTATTGGTTTGTGTGCAAAATTTCAGCTCAAAACTCAGAAATAAAAATTTCAATTCAAAACTCAGAAATCAAAATTTCAGTTGAAAACTCAAAAATCGCACCAATAGCGCTCCAACGGCCCAGTGAACCAATGCATAAGAGCAATCACCAAATCCACCATGTCAAATGCTACCTAAGAAGATTCCACAAATATGGGGATGATTTATAAGATTTTTGGTTGCCTTCCCCGGACATTTTGAGCTCTTCCGAGGTGCTTTTCCAATTTTCCATATTTACGGTACTTTAATTGTTCCAAAAACAAAAAGTCGGACTTCCACATCTCAGAAAAATCTGAAATTTTGCACGTAGTCGGGATAAATTTTTATTGGTTTGTGTGCAAAATTTCTGCTCAAAACTCAGAAATCAAAATTTCATTTCAAACTCAGAAATCAAATTTTCAGTTCAAAACTCAAAAATCGCACCAATGGCGCACCAACGGCGCCCCAATGGCGCACCAATGGCCCCGTGAACCAATGCATAAGAGCAATCTCCAAATCCACAATGTCAAATGCTACCTAAGATAATTCTACAAATATGGGAATGATTTACAAGGATTTTTGGAAGTCTTCCCCGGGCATTTTGAGCTCATCTGAGGTGCTTTTCCATTTTTCCCTATTTACGGGATTTTAATTGTTCCAAAAATAAAAAATTCGACTTCCACATCACAGAAAAATCTGAAATTTTTCAGGTAGTTGGATTGGATTTTTATTTTTGTTTGTACAAAATTTCAGCTCAAAACTCAAAAATTAAAACTTCAGCTCAAAAGTTAAAAATCGCGCCAATGGCGCACCAATGGCCTAGTGAACCAATGCATAAGAGCAATCGCCAATTCCACCACGTAAAATGCTACCTAAGATGATTTCGGAATTGTGGGGATGATTTATAAGGACTTTTGGATGCCTTCCCCGGCCATTTTGAGCTCATCTGAGGTGCTTTTCTATTTTTCCCGATTTACGGGATTTTAATTGTTCCCAAAATAAAAAGTCAGACTTCCACATCTCAGAAAAGTTTAAAATTTTGCAGGTAGCTGGATTGGATTTTTATTAGTGTGTGTACAAAATTTCAGCTCAAAACTCAAAAATTAAAATTTCAGCTCAAAACTCAAAAATCGCACGAATGGCGCCCCAATGGCCCAGTGAACCAATGCATATGAGCAATCTCCAAATGCACCATGTCAAATGCTACCTAAGATGTTCCCACAAATATGGGGATGATTTATAAGGTTTTTTGGATGCCTTCCCCTGACATTTTGAGCTCATCTGAGGTGTTTTTCATTTTTCTCGATTTACGGGATTTTAATTGTTCCAAAAATAAAAAATCGGACTTCCACTTCTTAGAAAAATTTATTTCAGCTCAAAAATCAAAATTTCAGCTCAAAACTCAAAAATCACACAAATGGCGCCCCAATAGCCCACCAATGGCGCCCCAAGAGCGCACCAATGGCCCAGTGAACCAATGCATAAGAGCAATCTCCAAATCCAACATGTCAAAGCCTTCCCCGGACATTTTGAGCTCATCTGAGGTGCTTTTCCATTTTCTCCGATTTAAGGTATTTTAATTGTTCCAAAAATAAAAAGTCAGACTTCCACGTCCCAGAAAAATTTAAAATTATGCAGGTAGTTGGATTGGATTTTTATTGGTGTGTGTACAAAATTTATTTCAGCTCAAAAATCAAAAATTTATTTCAGCTCAAAAATTATGCAGGTAGCCCACCAATAGCGCCCCAATAGGGCAATAATAGCGCACCAATGGCCTAGTGAACGAATGCATAAGAGCAAACTCAAATTCCACCATGTCAAATACTACATAAGAAGATTCCACAAATATGGGGATGATATATAAGAATTTTTGGATGCCTTCCCTGGAGATTTTGAGCTCTTCTGAGGTGCTTTTCCAATTTTTCCGATTTATGGGATTATATTTGTTCTAAAAATAAAAAGTCAGACTTCCAAATCTCAGAAATATCTAAAATTTTGCAGGTAGTTGGATTGGAGTTTTATTGGTGTGTGTACAAAATTTCAGTTCAAAACTCAAAAATCATGATTTCAGCTCAAAACTCAAAAATCGAACCAATGGCGGCCCAATGGCGCACCATTGGCCCAGTGAACCAATGCATAAGAGCAATCTCCAAATCCACCATATGAAATGCTACCTAAGATGATTCTACAAATATGGGGATGCTTTACAAGAATTTTTTGATGTCTTCCCCGGACATTTTGAGCTCATCTGAGTTGCTTTTCCATTTTTCCCTATTTACGGGATTTTAATTGTTCCAAAAATGAACAATTCGACTTCCACATCACAGAAAAATCTGAAATTTTTCAGGTAGATGGATTCTATTTTTATTTTTTTTTTACAAAATTTCAGCGCAAAACTCAAAAATCAAAACTTCAGCTCAAAAGTCAAAAATCGCACCACTCGCGCACCAATGGCCCAGTGAACCAATGCATAAGAGCAATCTCCAATTCCACCATGTCAAATGCTACCTAAGATGATTTCACAAATATGGGGATGATTTATAAGGACATTTGGATGCCTTCCCCGGGCATTTTGAGCTCATCTGAGGTGCTTTTCCATTTTTCCCGATTCACGGGATTTTAATTGTTCCAAAAATAAAAAGTCAGACTTCCACTTCTCAAAAAAATTTTAGATTTTTCAGGTAGTTGGATTGGATTTTTATTAGTGTGTGTACAAACTTTCAGCTCAAAACTCAAGAATCAAAATTTCAGCTCAAAACTCAAAAATCGCACCAATGGCGTCTCAATGGCCTAGTGAACGAATGCATAAGAGCAACCTCCAAATTCACCATGTCAAATGCTACCTAAGATGATCCCACAAATATGGGGATGATTTATAAGGTTTTTTGGATGCCTTCCCCGGACATTTTGAGCTCATCTGAGGTGTTTTTCCATTTTTTCCGATTTACGGGATTTTAATTGTTCCAAAAATAAAAAGTAGGACTTCCACATCTCAGGAAAATTTAAAATTTTGCAGGTAGTTGGAATGGATTTTTATTGTTTTGTATACAAAATTTCAGCTAAAAAATTAAAATTTCAGCTCAAAATTCAAAAATCACACAAATGGCCCCCCAATAGCCCACTAATGGCGCCCCAATAGCGCACCAACGGCCCAGTGAACCAATGCATAAGAGCATTCTCCAAATCCAACATGTCAAATGCTACCTAAGATAATTCCAAAAATATGGGGATGATTTATAAGGATTTTTGGATGCCTACCCAGGAGATTTTGAGCTCATCTGAGGTGCTTTTCCAATTTTCCCGATTTAAGGAATTATATTTGTTCTAAAAATAAACAATCAGACTTCCAATTCTCAAAAAATTCTGAAATTTTGCAGATAGTTGGATTGGATTTTTATTGGTCTGTGTACATAATTTCAGCTCAAAACACAAAAATCATGATTTCAGCTCAAAACTCAAAAATTGCTCCAACGGCGCAACAATAGCGCCCCAATGGGGCACCAATGGCGCACCAATGGCCCAGTGAACCGATGGATAAGAGCAATCTCCAAATCCACCTTTTCAAATACTACCTTAGATGATTCCACAAATGTGGGAATGATTTATAAGGATGTTTGGATGCCTTCCCCGGACATTTTGAGCTCATCTCATGGGGTTTTCCATTTTTCCCGACTTACGGGACTTTAGTTGTTCCAAATATAAAAAATCGGACTTCCACTTCTCGGAAAAGTCTAAAATTTTTCAGGTAGTTGGATTGAATATTTATTAGTGTGTGTACAAAATTTCAGCTCAAAACCCAAAAATCAAAATTTTAACTCAAAACTCAAAAATCGCACCAATGGCGTCCCAATAGCGCACCAATGGCACCCCAATAGCGCACCTATGGCGACCTAATGGTGCCCAAATAGCGCACCAATATCGCACCGATGGCCCAGTGAACCAATGCATAGAAGCAATCTCCAAATCCACCATGTCAAATGCTAACTAGATGATTCCACAAATATGGGGATGATTTATAAGGATTTTTGGACGCCTTCCCCGGACATTTTGAGCTCTTCTGAGTTGCTTTTCAAATTTTCCCGATTTACGGTACTTTAATTGTTCCAAAAACAAAAAGTCGGACGTTCACTTCTCAGAAAATTCTGAAATTTTGCTGGTAATTGGATTAAATTTTTGTTGGATTGGGTGCAAAATTTCAGCTCAAAACTCAGAAATCAAAATTTCAGTTCAAAACTCAAAAATCGCCCCAAAGGCGCACCGATGGCCCAGTGAACCAATGCATAAGAGCAATCTCCAAATTCACCAATTCAAACGCTACCTAGGACGATTCTACAAATATGGGGACGATTTATAAGGATTTTTGGATGTCTTCCCTAGACCTTTTGATCTCATCTCAGGTGCTTTTCCATTTTTCCCTATTTACAGGATTTTAATTGTTCCAAAAATAAAAAATCGGACTTCCACATCACAGAAAAATCAGAAATTTTGCAGGTAGTTGGATTGGATTTTTATTGATGTGTTTACAAAATTTCAGCTCAAAACTCAAAAATCGCACCAATGGCGCCCCAATAGCGCACCAATATCGCAACAATGGCCGAGTGAACCAATGCATAAGAGCAATCTCCAAATCCACCAAGTCAAATGCTACCTAAGATGATCCCACAAATATGGGGATGATTTATAAGGTTTTTTGGAAGCCTTCCCCGGAGATTTTGACCTCATCTGAGGTGCTTTTCCAATTCCAGCTCAAAGCCCAAAAATCAAAATTTCAGCTCAAAACTCAAAAATCGCACCAATGGCGCCCCAATAGCGCACCAATTGCGCACCAATGGCCCAATGAACCAATGCATAAGAGCAATCTCCAAATGCACCATGTAAGATGCTACTTAAGATGATTGCACAAATATGAGGATGATTTATAAGGATTTTTGGATGCCTTCCCCGGACATTTTGAGTTCTTCTGAGGTGCTTTTCCAATTTTCCCTATTCACGATACTTTAATTGTTCCAAAAACAAAAAGTCAGACTTCGACATCACAGAAAAATCTGAAATTTTGCAGGTTGTTGGGTTAAATTTTTATTGGTTTGTGTGCAAAATTTCAACTCAAATCTCAGAAATCAAAATTTCAGTTCAAAACTCAAAAATCGCACCAATGGCGCATGAATGGCGCCCCAATGGTGCACCAATGGCCCAGTGAACCAATGCATAAGAGAAATCTCCAAATCCACCATGTCAAATACTACCTAAGTTGATTCTACAAATATGGGGATGATTTACATGGATTTTTAGATGTCTTCCCCATACATTTTGAGCTCATCTGAGGTGCTTTTCCATTTTTCCCTATTTACGGGATTTTAATTGTTCCAAAAATATAAAAATTCTACTTCCACATCACAGAAAAATCTGAAACTTTGCAGGTAGTTGGATTGAATTTTTATTTTTGATTGTACAAAGTTTCAGCTCAAACTCAAAAATCAAAATTTCAGCTTAAAGGTAAAAAATCGCATCAATGGCGCACGAATGGCGCACCAATGGCCCAGTGAACCAATACATAGGAGCAATCTCCAATTCCACCATGTTAAATGCTACCTAAGAGGATTTCACAAATATGGGGATGATTTATAAGGACTTTTGGATGCCTTCCCCGGGCATTTTGAGCTCATCTGAGGTGCTTTTCCACTTTTCCCGATTTACAGGATTTTAATTGTTCCAAAAAAATATAGTCAGACATCCACTTCTCAGAAAAATTTAAAATTTTTCAGGTAGTTGGATTGGATATTTATTAGTGTGTGTACAAAATTTCAGGTCAAAACTCTAAAATCAAAATTTCAGCTGAAAACTCAAAAATTTTGAGCTCATCTGAGGTGCTTTTCCATTTTTTCCGATTTACGGGATTTTAATTGTTCCAAAAATAAAAACTCGGACTTCTACATCTCACAAAAATTTGAAAATTTCAGGTAGTTGGTTTGGATTTTTACTGGTGTGTGCACAAAATTTCAGCTTAAAACTCAAAAATCGCACCGATAGCGCACCAATGGCGTCCCAGTAGCGCACCAATGGCCCAGTGAACAAATGCATAAGAGCAATCTCCAATTTCACCAAGTCAAATGCTACCTAAAATGATTTCACAAATATGGGTATGATTTATAAGGATTTTTGGATGCCTTCCCCGGGAATTTTGAGCTCATCTCACATGCTTTTCCATTTTTCCCGTTTTACGGGATGTTAATTGTTCCAAAAATAAAAAGTCGGACTTCCACCTCTCAGAAAAAATTAAAATTTTGCAGGTAGTTGGATTGAATTTTTATTGGTGTGTACAGAATTTCAGCTCAAAACTTAAAAATCAAAATTTCAGCTCAAAACTTAAAAATTAAACAAATGGCGCCCCAATAGCCGACCAATGGCGCCCCAATAGCGCGCCAATGGCCCAGTGAACCAATGCGTACGAGCAATCTCCAATTCCACCAAGTCAAATGATACCTAAGACGATTCCACAAATTTGGGGATGATTTATAAGGATTTTTGGATGCCTTGCCCGGACATTTTGAGCTCATCTGAGGTGCTTTTCCAATTTTCCCGATTTACGGTACTTTAATTTTTCCAAAAACAAAAAGTCGAACTTTCAAATCTCAGAAAAATCTGAAATTATGCAGCTAGTTGAATTAAATTTTTATTGGCGTGTGTCCAAAATTTCAGCACAAAACTCAAAAATCAAAATTTCAGTTCAAAACTCAAAAATCACACCAATGGCGCACCAATGGCGCCCCAACGGCGCTCCAATGGCCCAGTGAACCAATGCATAAGAGCAATCTCCAAATTCACCATGTCAAATGCTACCTAAGATGATTTCAAAAATATGGGGACAATTTATAAGGATTTTTGGATGCCTTCCCCGGACATTTTGAGCTCTTCTGTGGTGCTTTTCCAATTTTCCCGATTTACGGTACTTTAATTGTTCCAAAAACAAAAAGTAGGACTTCCACATCTCAAAATTTTCAGGTAGCTGGATTAAATTTTTATTGGATGGTGTGCAAAATTTCAGCTCAAAACTCAAAATTAAAATTTCAGTTCAAAACTCAAAAATCGCACCATTGGTGCCCCAATGGCGCTTCAATGGCCTAGTGAACCAATGCATAAGAGCAATCTCCAAATCCACCATGTCAAATGCTACCTAAGACGATTCTACAAATATGGGGATGATTTATAAGGATTTTCGAATGTCTTCCCCGGACATTTTGAGCTCATCTGAGGTGCTTTTCCATTTTTCCCAATTTACGGGACTTTAATTGTTCCAAAAACAAAAAATCGGAATTCCACATCACCAAAAAATCTGAAATTTTGCAGGTAGTTGGATTGGATTTTTTATTGCTGTGTGTACCAAATTTCAGCTCAAAAATCAAAAACCAAAATTTCAGCTCAAAACTCAAAAATCGCACCGATGGCGCACCCATGGCGCCCCAATAGCGCACCAATGGCCTAGTGAACCGATGCATAAGAGCAATCTCAATTTCACCATGTCAAATGCTACCTAAGATGATTTCACATATATGGGGATGATTTAGATGGATTTTTGGATGCCTTCCCCGGACATTTTGAGCTCATCTGAGGTGCTTTTCCATTTTTCCTTATTTACGGGATTTTAATTGTTCCAAAAATAAAAAGTCAGACTTCCACATCACATAAAAATCTAAAATTTTGCATTTAGTTGGATTGGAATTTTATTGGTATGTGTACCAAATTTCTGCTCAAAAATCAAAAATCAAAATTTCAGCACAAAACTCAAAAATCGCACCGATGGCGCCCCAGTAGCGCACCAATGGCCTAGTGAACCAATGCATAAGAGCAATCTCAATTTGACCATGTCAAATGCTACCTAAGATGATTTTACAAATATGGGGATGATTTATAAGTATTTTCGGTTGCCTTCCCCGGACATTTTGAGCTCATCTAAGGTGCTTTTCCATTTTTCCCGATCTAAGAGATTTTAATTGTTCCAAAAATAAAAAGCCAGACTTCCACTTCTCAGAAAAATTTGAAATTTTTAAGGTAGTTGGATTGGATTTTTATTGGTGTGTGTACAAAATTACAGCTCAAAACTCAAAAATCACACCAATGGCGCACCAATGGCTCAGTGAACCAATGCATTAGAGCAATCTCCAATTCCACCATGTTAAATGCTACCTAAGATGATTTCAAAATTATGGCTATGATTCATAAGGATTTTTGGATGCCTTCCGTTTGCATTTTGAGCTCATCTGAGGTGCTTTTCCACTTTTCCCGATTTACGGGATTTTGATTGTTCCAAAAATAAAAAGTCAGACTTCCACATCTCAGAGAATATTAAAATTTTGCTGGTAATTGGATTGGATTTTTGTTAGTGTGTGTACAAAATTTCAGTACAAAACTCAAAAATCAAAATTTCAGCACAAAACTCAAAAATCACACAAATGGGGCCCCAATAGCGCCCCTTTGGCCCAGTGAACCAATGCATACGAGCAATTTGCAAATCCACCAAGTCAAATGCTTCCTAAGATGATTCCACAAATATGTGAATGATTTATAAGGATTTTTGGATGTCTTCCCCGGACATTTTGAGCTCTTCTGAGGTACTTTTCCAATTTTCCCGGTTTACGGTACTTTAATTGTTCCAAAAACAAAAAGTCGGACTTCTAATTCTCAGAAAAATCTGAAATTATGCAGGTAGTTGGATTAAATTTTTATTGGTGTGTTTGCAAAATTTCAGCACAAAACTCAAAAATTAAAATTTTAGTTCAAAACTCAAAAATCACACCAATGGCGCACCATTGGCGCACCACTGGCACAGTGAACCAATGCATAAGAGCATTCTCCAAATCCACCATGTCGAATGCTACCTAGGATGATCGCACAAATATGGGGATGATTTATAAGCATTTATGGATGTCTTCCACGGACATTTTGAGCTCATATGAGGTGCTTTTCCATTTTTCCCAATTTACGGGATTTCAATTGTTCCAAAAATAAAAAATCGGAATTCTACATCACCAAAAAATCTGAAATTTTGCAGGTAGTTGGACTGGATTTTTATTGCTGTGTACCAAATTTCAGCTCAAAAATTAAAAATCAAAATTTCAGCTCAAAACTCAAAAATCGCACCGATGGCGCACCCATGGCGCCCCAATAGCGCACCAATGGCCTAGTGAACTAATGCATAAGAGCAATCTCAATTTCACCATGTAAAATGCTACCTAAGACGATTTCACATATATGGGGAGGATTTATATGGATTTTTGGATGCCTTCCCCGGCCATTTTGAGCTCATCTGAGGTGCTTTTCCATTTTTCCCTATTTACGGGATTTTAATTGTTCCAAAAATAAAAAGTCAGACTTCCACATCACAGAAAAATCTAAAATTTTGCATTTAGGTGGATTGAAATTTTATTGGTTTGTGCACCAAATTTCAGCTCAAAAATAAAAAATCAAAATTTCAGCTCAAAACTCAAAAATCGCACCGATGGCGCCCCAGTAGCGCACCAATGGCCTAGTGAACCAATGCATAAGAGCAATCTCAATTTGACCATGTCAAATGCTACCTAAGATGATTTTACAAATTTTGGGATGATTTATAAGGATTTTTGGATGCCTTCCCCGGATATTTTTATCTCATTTGAGGTGCTTTTCCATTTTTCCCGATTTAAGAGATTTTAATTGTTCCATAAATAAAAAATCAGACTTCCACATCTCAGAAAACTCTGAAATTCTTAAGGTAGATGGATTGGATTTTTATTGGTTTGTGTACAAAATTTCAGCTCAAAACTCAAAAATCAAAATTACAGCTCAAAACTCAAAAATCACACCATTGGCGCACCAATGGCCCAGTGAACCAATGCATTAGAGCAATCTCCAATTTCACCATGTCAAATGCTACCTAAAATGATTTCAAAAATATGGTTATGATTCATAAGGATTTTTGGATGCCTTCCGCGGGCATTTTGAGCTCATCTGAGGTGCTTTTCCACTTTTCCCGATTTACGGGATTTTGATTGTTCCAAAAATAAAAAATCAGACTTCCACTTCTCAGAGAAATATAAAATTTTGCTGGTAATTGGATTGGATTTTTAATACTGTGTGTACAAAATTTCAGCACAAAACTCAAAAATCACACAAATGGCGCCCCAATAGCGCACCAATGGCCCAGTGAACCAATGCATACGAGAAATTTTCAAATCCACCAAGTTAAATGCTACCTAAGATGATTCCACAAATATTGGAATGATTTATAAGGATTTTTGGATGTCTTCCCCGGACATTTTGAGCTCTTCTGAGGTACTTTTCCAATTTTCCCGATTTACGGTACTTTAATTGTTCCAAAAACAAAAAGTCGAACTTCCAAATCTCAGAAAAATCTGAAATTATGGAGGTAGTTGGATTAAATTTTTATTGGTGTGTATCCAAAATTTCAGCACAAAACTCAAAAATTAAAATTTCAGTTCAAAACTCAAAAATTACGCCAATGGCGCACCAATGGCGCCCCGATGGCGCACTAATGGCCCAGTGAACCAATGCATAAGAGCAATCTCCAGATCCACCGTGTCGAATGCTACCTAGGATGATCCCACAAATATGGGGATGATCCCACAAATATGGGGATGATTTATAAGCATTTATGGATGTCTTCCCCGGACATTTTGAGCTCATCTGAGGTGCTTTTCCATTTCAGAGCAATCTCAATTTCACAATGTAAAATGCTACCTAAGATGATTTCACAAATATGGGGATGATTTATATGGATTTTTGGATGCCTTCCCCGGACATTTTGAGCTCACGAGAGGTGTTTTTCCATTTTTGCCGATTTACGGGAATTTAATTGTTCCAAAAATAAAAAGTCAGACTTCCACTTCTCAGGATGTTACCTAAGATGATTTCCCAAATATGGGGATGATTTATAAGGATTTTTGGATGCCTTCCCCGGGCATTTTGAGCTCATCTGAGGTGCTTTTCCATTTTTCCCGACATACGTGATTTTAATTCTTCCAAAAATAAAAATCAGACTTCCACATCTCAAAAAATTAAAATTTTTCAGGTAGTTGGATTGGAATTTTTATTTGTGTGTTTACAAAATTTTGGCACAAAACTCGAAAATAAAAATTTCAGTTCAAAACTCAAAAATCTCACCAATGGCGCCCCAATGGCCCATTAAACCAATGCATAAGAGCATTCTCCAAATCCACCATGTCAAATGCTACCAAAGATGATTCCACAAATATGGGGATGATTTATAAGGATTTTTGGATGCCTTCCTCGGATATTTGAGCTCATCTGAGGTGATTTTCCATTTTTCCCGATATACGGGATTTTAGTTGTTCCAAAAATAAAAAGTCGGAATTCCACTTCTCAGAAAAATTTAAAATTTTGCAGGTAGTTGGATTGGATTTTATTGGTGTGAGTACAAATTTCAGCAGAAAACTCAAAAATCAGAATTTCAGCTCAAAACACAAAAATCATACAAATGGCACACCAATAGCGCACCAATGGCGCCCCAATAGCGCACCAACAGCCCAGTGAACCAATGCATAAGAGCAATTTCCAAATCGACCATGTCAAATGCTACCTAAGAAGATTCCACAAATATGGGGATGATTTATAACGATTTTTGGTTGTCTTCCCATTTTGAGCACATCTAAGGTGCTTTTCCATTTTTCCCTATTTACGGGATTTTAATTGTTCCAAAAATAAAAAGTCGGATTTCCACATCACAGAATAGTCTGAAATTTTGCAGGTAGTTGGAGTGGATTTTTTTTGGTGTGTGGACCAAATTTCCGCTCAAAAACCAAAAATCAAAATTTCAGCTTAATACTGAAAAATCGCACCGATGGCGCACCATTGGCGCCCCAGTAGCGCACCAATGGCCTAGTGAACCAATGCATAAGAGCAATCTCAATTTCACCATGTCAAATGCTACCTATGTTGATTTCACAAATATGGGGATGATTTATAAGGATTTTTGGATGCCTTCCCCGGACATTTTGAGCTCATCTGAGGTGCTTTTCCATTTTTCCCGATTTACGGGATTTTAATTGTTCAAAAAATAAAATGTCAGACTTCCACATCTCAGAAAAATCTGAAATTGTGATGGAAGTTGGATTGGATTTTTATTGGTGTGTGTAGAAAATTACAGCTCAAAACTCAAAAATCGCACCAGTGGTGCACCAATGGCCCAGTGAACCAATGCATAAAAGCAATCTCCAATTCCACCATGTCAAATGCTACCTAAGATGATTTCAAAAATATGGAGATGATTTCATAAATATGGGGATGATTTATAAGGATTTTTGGATGCCTTCCCCGGGCATTTTGAGCTCATCTGAGGTGCTTTTCCATTTTTCCCGAATTACGTGATTTTAATTGTTCGAAAAATAAAAAGTCGGACTTCCACATCACAGAAAAAACTAAACTTTTGCAGGTAGTTGGATTGGAATCTTATTGGTGTGTGTACCAAATTTCAGCTCAAAAATTAAAAATCAAAATTTCAGCTCAAAACTAAAAAATCGCACAGTTGGCGCCCCAGTAGCGCACCAATGGCCTAGTGAACCAATGCATAGGAGCAATCTCAATTTGACCATGTAAAATTCTACCTAAGATGATTTTACAAATATAGGGACGATTTATAAGGATTTTTGGATGCCTTCCCCGGACATTTTGAGCTTATCTGAGGTGCTTTTCCATTTTTCCCGATTTAATGGATTTTAATTGTTCCAAAAATAAAAAGTCAGACTTCCACTTCTCAGAAAAATCTGAAATTTTGAAGGTAGTTGGACTAGAATTTTATTGGAGTGTGTACAAAATTTCAGCTCAAAAATCAAAATTACAGCTCAAAAGTCAAAAATCGAACCAATGGCGCACCAATGGCCCAGTGAACCAATGCATAAGAGCAATCTCCAATTCCACCATGTCAAGTGCTACCTAAGATGATTTCAAAAATATGGGGATGATTCATAAGGGTTTTTGGATGCCTTCCCGGGGCATTTTGAGCTCATCTGAGGTGCTTTTCCACTTTTTCCGATTTACGGGATCTTAATTGTTTCAAAAAAAAAATGTCAGACTTCCACTTCTCAGAGAAATATAAAATTTTGCTGGTAATTTGATTGGAGTTTTATTGGTGTGTGTACAAAATTTCAGCTCAAAACTCAAAAATCAAAATTTCAGCTCAAAACTAAAAAATCACACAAATGGCACCCCAATAGCCCACCAATGGCGCCCCAATAGCGCACCAATGGCCCAGTGAACCAATGCATAAGAGCAATTTCCAAATACACCAAGTCAAATGCTACTTAAGATGATTCCACAAATATGGGAATGATTTATAAGGATTTTTGGATGTCTTCCCCGGACATTTTGAGCTCTTCTGAGGTGCTTTTCCAATTTTCCCGATTTACGGTACTTTAATTGTTCCAAAAACAAAAAGTCGGACATCCACATCTCAGAAAAATATGAAATTGTGCAGGTAGTTGGAATAAATTTTTATTGGTTTGTGTGAAAATTTTCAGCTCACAACTCAAAAATCAAAATTTCAGTTCAAAACTCAAAAATAACACCAATGGCGCACCAATGGCCCAGCGAACCAATGCATAAGAGAAATCTCCAAATCCACCATGTCAAATGCTACCTAAGATGATTCTACAAACATGGGGATGATTTATAGGGATTTTTGGATGGCTTTCCCGGACATTTTGAGCTCATCTGAGGTGCTTTTCCATTTTTCCCTATTTACGGGATTTTAATTGTTCCAAAAATTAAAAGTCGGAATTCCACATCACCAAAAAATCAAAAATTTTGCAGGTATTTGGATTGAATTTTTATTGGTGTGTGTACCAAATTTCAGCTCAAAAATACAAATTCAAAATTTCAGCTCAAAACTCAAAAATCGCACCGATGGCGCACCAATGGCGCCCCAATGGCCTAGTGAACCAATGCATAAGAGCAATCTCCAAATCCACAGTGTCAAATACTGCCTAAGATGATTCCACAAATATGCGGATGAGTTATAAGGATTTTTAGATGTATTCCCAGACATTTTGAGCTCATCAGTGGTGCTTTTCCATTTTTCCTGATTTACGGGATTTTAATTGTTCGAAAAATTAAAAGTTGGACTTCCACATCTCATAAAAATCTGAAATTTTTCAATTAGTTGGATTGGAATTTTATTGGTGCGTGCACAAAATTTCAGCTCAAAATTCAAAAATTGCACCGATGGCGCACCAATGGCATCCCAGTAGCGCACCAATGGCCCATTGAACAAATGCATAAGAGCAATCTCCAATTTCAACATGTCAAATGCTACCTAAGAAGATTTCACAAATATGGGTATGATTCATAAGGATTTTTGGATGCCTTCCCCGGGCATTTTGAGCTAATCTGACGTGCATTTCTATTTTTCCCGATTTACTGGATTTTAATTGTTCCAAAAATAAAAAGTCGGACTTCCATATCTCAGAAAAATTTAAAATTTTGCAGGTAGTTGGATTTGATTTCTATTGGTTTGTGTAAAAAATTTCAGCACAAAAATTAAAAATTAAAACTTCAGCTCAAAACTCAAAAATCACACAAATGGCGCCCCAATAGCGCACCAATGGTCCAGTGAACCAATACATAAGAGCAATCGCCAAATCCACCATGTCAAATACTACCTAAGATGATTCCACAAATATGGGAATGAATTATAAGGATTTTTGGATGCCTTCCCCCGACATTTTGAGCTCTTCTGAGGTGCTTTTCCAATTCTCCCGATTTACGGTACTTTAATTGTTCCAAAAACAAAAAATCGGACTTCCACTTCTCAGAAAAGTTTTTAATTTTGCAGGAAGTTGGATTAAATTTTTATTGGTTTGTGTGCAAAATTTCAGCTCAAAAGTCAAAAATAAAAATTTCAGTTCAAAAGTTAAAAATCGCACCAATGGCGAACCAATGGCTTCCCAACGGCGCACCAATGGCCCAGTGAACCAATGCATAAGAGCAATCTCCAAATTCACCAAGTTAAATTCTACCTAAGATGATTCTAAAAATACGGGGATGATTTATAAGGATTTTTGGATGTCTTCCCCGGACATTTTGACCTCATCTGAGGAGCATTTCCATTTTTCCTTATTTACGGGATTTTAATTGATCCAAAATTAAAAAGTTGGAATTCCACATTGCCGAAAAATCTGAAATTTCGCTGGTAATTGGATTGGAGTTTTATTGGTGTGATTACCAAATTTCAGCTCAAAAATCAAAATTTCAGCTCAAAACTCAAAAATCGGACCGATGGCGCACCAATGGCCTAGTGAACCAATGCATAAGAGCAATCTCAATTTCACCATGTCAAATGCTACCTAAGATGATTTCACAAATATGGGGACGATTTATAAGGATTTTTGGACGCCTTCCCCGGACATTTTGAGCTCATCTGAGGTGCTTTTCCATATTTACGGGATTTAAATTTTTCCAGAAATAAAAAGTCGGACTTCCACATCA
Source organism: Turnera subulata (assembly GCA_028386065.3). NCBI lineage: Eukaryota > Viridiplantae > Streptophyta > Magnoliopsida > Malpighiales > Passifloraceae > Turnera > Turnera subulata. The sequence continues at coordinate 78,155 of JAKUCV010001955.1, read as the reverse complement.
CAGAAAAATCTGAAATTTTGCAGGTAGTTGGATTGAATTTTTATTGGTGTTTGTACCAAATTTCTGCTCAAAAATCAAAAATTAAAATTTCAGCTCAAAACTCAAAAATCGCACCGATGGCGCCCCACCCAATGCATAAGAGCAATATCAATTTCACCATGTCAAATGCGAGCTAAGAAGATTTCACAAATATAGGGATGATTTATAAGGATTTTGGATGCCTTCCCCGAACATTTTGAGCTCATCTAAGGTGCTTTTCCATTTTTCCCGATTTACGGGATTTTAATTGTTCAAAAAATAAAAAGTCAGACTTCCACTTCTCAGAAACTTTCAAACTTTTGCAGGTAGTTGAACTGGATTTTTATTTGTTTGTGTAAAAAATTTCAGCTCAAAAATTAAAAATCAAAATTACAGCTCAAAACTCAAAAAATCGCACCAATGGCCAAGTGAACCAATGCATAAGAGCAATCTCCAATTCCACCATGTAGAATGCTACCTAAGAAGATTTCACAAATATGGGGATGATTTATCAGGATTTTTGGATGCCTTCCCCGAACATTTTGAGCTCATCTGAGGTGCTTTTCCATTTTTCCCGATTTACGGGATTTTAATTGTTCCAAAAATAAAAAGTCAGATTTCCACATCTCAGAAACTTTCAAACTTTTGCAGGTAGTTGAACTGGATTTTTATTGGTGTGTTTACAAAATTTCAGCACAAAACTCAAAAATCAAAATTTCAGCTCAAAACTAAAAAATCGCACCAATGGTCCAGTGAACCAATGCATGAGAGCAATCTCCAAATCTACCACGTAAAATGCTACCTAAGATGATCCCACAAATATTGGGATGATTTATAAGGTTTTTTGGATGCCTTCCCCGGACATTTTGACCTTATCTGAGGTGCTTTTCCATTTTTCCCGATTTACGGGATTTTAATTGTTCCAAAAATAAAAAGTCGGACTTTCACATCTCAGAAAAATCTAAAATTTTGCTGGGAGTTGGATTGAATTTTTAATGGTTTGTGTACAAAATTTCAGCTCAAAACTCAAAAATCAAAATTTCAGCTCAAAACTCAAAAATCACAGAAATGGCGCCCCAATAGCCACCAATGGCGCCCCAATAGCACACCAATGGCCCAATGAACCAATGCATAAGAGCGATCTCCAAGTTCACTGTGCCATTGGTGCGCACCAATATGGCTCCACAACCCTACCGGCCGGCGCTGCCACGGTACCCTTCCCAACACCACAATCAACCCCACCAATCTCACCTACATCAGCCACCCTTCCCCTTTAACCAACCCTGGAGACCCCGCAATCAACAACCACCACAACAAACCACTGATCGCCCTCAGATACCACCATATTTTTCGAGATGGAGTAGAGACATGGTTCAGGCCGCCGTGGGTAGCGGGGAGGCTATTACTTTATACGTTGACAACCTCCGGGACGCCAGGAAACCAATGGATATCTACAGGATTATGTCCAAATATGGTGAGGTGATAGATGTTTATGTTCCCAATAAGAGGAATAAGGAGAGAAACAGGTTTGGGTTTGTTCGCTTCCGGGGGGTGTAGGATCTGCAGCGCCTCTTGCGTGATGTCAATCGGGTGCAGGTGGAGAACGGCGTGGTGAGGGCCATTCTGGCTAGGGGTAGGCAGAACCCGAAGGCTCGTGTCGCTGGTCATACTGGACCTACCCTGCCTCGTAGGAGGGTTTCGCCAGGGAATAGTTTTGCAGATACTGTGAAGGGTACAATACCAGTTCCATTACCCAGGCAGTCTGAGGGGCCGGGTGCAGGCATCACCTTTATCCCAACCACAGAGACACTGAGATGGTTGTCGAGGTGTGCCGTGGGTGTGTTGAAGAGGCCAGAGAGTATGGACTCGGTTCATGTCTTGTGGACGCTGCATGGGTGGATCGATGTGACTATGTCTGATTTGGGTGGTGATAAGGTGCTTGTTTGTTTTCCTTCAACTGAAGCCAGGTGTCAGTTCTTACAGCAGCATCATGACTGGGTGCACTTATGGTTCGAAACTCTACAACCTTGGTCAGTGGGAGATAGGGCAACAAACAGATGTTGTTGGATTGAAGTTCGTGGGCTGCCTTTGAATGCATGGTGCAGGGAGTTTTTTGATCTAATTTGTTCCTTCTTTGGGAAGCTGGTGAGGAATCACCAAGAAACTGAGCAGCGCCTGCACATAGGGGCGGCGAGATTAGAAGTGTTGACGACGCATGGGGGGTTGATCAGTAAGAGGCTTGAGGTGAAGGTGATGGGGCAATTGTACCAGGTAGAGGTGATGGAAATTAGTGGGAGTAACAGGGAGTTGGAAGACTCGTCGGTGACGGAGGCTGTGAGCGGCTCAGCGGCTTCCGGTGAGGCGACGTCGAGCGACATAGGCGGAGCGCAGATTGCAGGGGGGAAGGTTAATCAGCTGGATTCTTCGGAGATTAGGGATGATCCTTTTAAGTTAATGCCCATTATTGCTAGGTCTACTGATATGGGAAGGTCAACTAGTGGGGATGTTGGTTTGGCAAAAAACAAGGCCGTTTCTAGGTTTGGCTATCCGCCATTTATGGCGAGGGGTTTTAATAGTGTAGATTTTTTGAATCAGCCACGTCATGAGGCCAACGTTAATGCATGCCCAACACCTTTATTCAACACATTTTCCCCATTAGTGGATCAGGAAGACTCGGACCCCCTATATCCCCCAGGCTTCTCACCGAAGCCCACAACCGCGGCCTAATACCTTGCCATAAACACAGTTTCAGAGACGCCCTCGTCTGGTTCCTATTATCACTCTGACTCTGAAATTTGCAGGTCTGACAATTCTCAATTCAATCAGTATCTTGAGAGCGCTAGGGCCATTAGCAGGGCTCGTGTATGTACAAGGAAGAGGGCAAGGAAGGTAACGACCCCAGGTAGAGCTCCCTCCGTCGGTGTATCTCCTGGTGTAAACTTAACGGATGGGACCGCGAGTATGCGGCAGGGCCATTCGAGGGAGACGCAGTCATTAGGCAGTCATTCCCACAATCCAGAACAAGGCAGTTTCTCTCCTCGTCAGGAAGCTCGGTTAACTATTGTAGTTGGGGATGAGCTCGGTTGGGATAGAGGGGAGCACTTAGAGTAGACAACACAAATGGCTTTAGAATTGGTTGAGAAAGAACATGCAGAATGGAGTCAGTCACACGTTGATGTTTAGTCTCATTTCGTGGAATTCAAGAGGGGCTTCAGCCTCTTCTAAGCACCGTCATCTTCGGTCCTTGATATTTCAACATAGAGCACAATTTGTTTTCCTTTGTGAAACGCGTCTGCAGGTGTTGTCTGAGCATTGGTGTCGTAGGGTATGGTCTCCACCTAACTTGGAATTTATCTCAGTGGCCGCCGTAGGACTTGCCGATGGATTGTTGTTAATGTGGGATGGTGATGAGTTCACAAGTTCCAGGGTGGTGCAACGAGAGCGATGGATTTTAGTGGAAGGAAAGTTCAAACAGTGCAGTGATGTGGTGGTCCTTTGTTTTGTTTACGCACCTACTGATTTACAATTGAGGATTGACATGTGGGCTGATTTGGTGCAGTTGAAGTTTTTTTTATCCAGCTCCATGGCTAGTAGTGGGGGATTTTAATGAGACTCTGCGTGCGGAGGAACGGAAGAGTGGTAGATTTTGTGCCCGAGAGGCGAGGGCACTTAGTAATTTTATGGGGCCCTTGAATCTCCTGGAGTTCCCTTTGGAAGGAAGGTTGTTCACGTGGACCAATACTAAGTCATCCAGCAGGATTGATCGTGCGATGGCGGAACCGGAATGGACCGTCTTTGACTTTACAATCGACGAGTCGCAGCTCCTCGGACCATTGGCCGATTATTTTAGAACAGGAGAGGGTGGATTGGGGTTTCAAACCTTTTGCGATTTCTTTCTTGTTGGTGGGATTTTCCGGAGTTTGATGCTATTGTTCATGATATGTGGAGAAGGATTGAAGGGGTTGTGCTAGGAAAATTTTGCTTCTTGAAAAAGCTAAGCTGTTTACGGGTGGAGCTTGCACGGTGGAACAAACAATCCTTTGGAAATATGGATAATCAGGTTCTTGAGTTGCAGAAAGCAGTGGATGAGTTGGAGCTCTGCTTTGAACAGACCTCCTTGTCGGACACGGAACAGCAACACCTTGCTGAATTTCGTTCCAATCTCATCCAAAAGGAGCGTCATAGGGAGAGTATTTGGAGGAAAAAATTCAGGATCACTTGGGGTAAGCTCGGGGATCATAATACCAAATTTTTTCATACTGGGGCTTGTAATAGGGGAAGAAAGAAAGGCATTCATTATATTATGTCTTGGGAAAATGGGATTACAAGTCCACAGGGCATCAAAGGTGCAGCCGTGTCTTATTTCTCCAATTTGTATAGTGACCAAACAGGCTTTCGGCCAGGGCTTGGGTGCTTGCCTTTTCGTTCGATTGATGTTAATATGGCTGCCTTTTTGGAGAGGCCAGTGACCTTGGAGGAGATCAAGTCGGCAGTTTGGGCTTGTGATAGCGCTAAGGCACCTGGTCCTGACGGGTTCAATTTCTCATTTTACAAACGATGTTGGGACATTCTCCAGTCTGACCTCTTTGATTTGGTGTGTGGCTTCTTTGATACTGGATGTTTACCGAAGGGAGTCAACTGTGGTTACATTACACTATTACCAAAGAAGGGGGAGGCTGTTGGTTTTGATGATTATCGTCCCATCACCTTGATTCATGGTGTTTACAAAATTGTATCCAAGATCCTTGCTGAAAGGATTAAGCCGGTCATGGACTCACTGGTTAGCAGGACACAATCAGCATTTATCGCCGGGAGGAACATCCTGGACAGTCATTTGGTTGCATCTGAGGTTATTCACTCTCTAAAAGCTTCAAAGTTGTCAGCTGCAGTTTGGAAGCTTGATTTCAGAAAGGCATATGATTCCATCTCTTGGCAGTATCTCTTGCAAGTGATGCATAGGATGGGGTTTGGTGATAAGTGGTTGTCTTGGATTCGGGGGTGTTTGCATTCTTCGTCCTTATCTGTGCTTATCAATGGGTCTCTTAGTCTGGAGTTTGGGGTGCAAAAAGGGCTAAAGCAAGGTGATTCACTCTCTCCTTTTCTTTTCTTACTGGCTGCCGAGGGCCTCAATGCATTGGTGAGTAGAGCTTGTCAGCTCGACTTGATTGAACCCATAGTGTTGCATGGTATTCCTATCTCTCATCTGCAGTTTGCTGATGATACCTTATTATTTTCCAAGCCAGACCAACTCCCTATTCTCAAACGAGTTCTTCGGTGCTTTGAGATGCTATCTGGCTTGAGCATCAATTTTCATAAGAGTGTATTAGCTGGGGTTTGTGTGGTTAGGAGGGAGGTTGTTTCGTGGGCTGGGAGGCTCTTCTATAAGCCAAAAACTTTGCCTTTTGTGTATCTGGGGTTACCTTTGGGTGCTTGCATGCGGCGGGCCAAGTATTGGGAGCCGGTAACTCAAAAATTTCGTTGCAAGTTGTGTTCCTGGAAGGGCCGATTCTTGTCCTTTGCTGGCAGGTTGGTCCTTGTTAAGGCAGTTTTATCCTCTTTACCGCTCTATTTTCTATGGATGTTTAAGTTACCGGTGGCTGTCCGAAGGAAGTTGGTTCGGATTCAGCGAGAGTTTTTATGGGGAGGCACTGTCCAATGTAGGAAGATCAGCCTTGTTGCATGGGATAAGGTGACTACCCCTAAGCATCGTGGGGGTTTAGGGGTTGAGAATTTGGTGCTTAAAAATAAGTGTCTGCTGTTCAAATGGTTCTGGCGGTATCATGTGGAGGAAGGGCATTTGTGCAGCAACTCATTCATGCGAAGTGTGGCTTACAAACGCATGCTATGTCACCCTTGTTCAATTTATCTAAGGCTTCTCCCATATGGCGTCACATTGTTTGGTCCGGTGGAACCACGGGTCAGGGCAATGATTCATTGTAGTCTGGGATGACATTGCAGATGGGATGGGGTGATCGTGTTAGTTTTTGGACTGATTCTTGGTCATCAATCGGCTGTTTGGAGGCTTGTCTCCCTCGGCTTTTCCGGGTTTCCACCTTCCTGCATGCCTCGGTGATGGAAGTTAAGCTTGCTGGTTATTTGCATCCGTCGGCATCGGTGGGCTGGGTTCGGTCATTATATGGGTGGGAGGAGGAGTTTTGTAGTCAGATTTTGGAGGAGTTAGAGGCCGTGGTTTTTACTCCGGATCGCGCAGACAATTGGCGATGGGAGCAGACTAGTCATGGGCAGTTTTCAGTGAGGTCCGGATATCTTTTGTTGTCCTCCACTATACAGGTTCTTCCTGGGCCCTTACCTTGGTTGTGTTTGGTCCCTGTTAAGGTTGAATGTTTCCTATGGTTGCTGCTGAATGGGGGTGTTGCAACACGGGATTCTCTTTCTCGGCGGTGTGTTATTCCGGCGCCGGAGTCGCTTTGTCCTTTTTGCGGGGCACAAGCAGAAGATGTTGCTCATTTATTCCTTCTTTGTCCTTGTGTTGTGCCACTGTGGCAACGGTTATGTCGATGGTGGGGAGTTTGTTGGGTGTCTCCTGGTGGTTTGGAGTGTTGTCTTCTTCATTGGTTGGGGCTAGCCGGCATCCGACATGCGGAGCAAGCTTGGATGACTTTGGGGCTTGCCATGTTGTGGTCCATCTGGCTTGCACGAAATGCTTTGGTTTTCAATCACAAGTCTCTCCAGGTGGATATGCTCTTTGACATTGTTCTTGTTCGGGCCTTAGGGTGGTTCAAGGTTTTACACCCGCGATTCCTGTAAAGTGTGGGAATGGTGTTGTCTTCCTCTGAATCTTTCAGGGGCTGGTGTTCTGGTAAAACTGTAACAATAGCATATTCAGGATAGTGGGTGTTGCTACTTGTGGGTGTTGTTATTCAACGGGAACCTTCAGGGCATTTCCCTAGGGTCCGTATTATTTGTAAATTTCGTTAGAAATAATAAATATATTCGATCAGCATAAAAAAAAAATGCTACCTAAGATGATTCCACAAATATGGGGATGATTTATAAGGATTTTTAGAAGCCTTTTCGAACATTTTGAGCTCATCTGAGGTGCTTTTCCATTTTTCCCGACTTACGGGATTTTAATTGTCCCAAAAATTAAAAGTCGGACTTCCACATCTCAGAAAAATTTGAAATTTTTCAGGTTGTTGGATTGGATTTTTATTGGTGTGTGCAGAAAATTTCAGCTCAAAACTCAAAAATTGCGTTGATGGCGCACCAATGGCATCGCAGTCGCGCACCAGTGGCCCATTGAACAAATGCATAAGAGCAATCTCTAATTTCACCATGTAAAATGCTACCAAATATGATTTCAAAAATATGGGTATGATTTATAAGGATTTTTGGATGCCTTCCCCGGGCATTTTGAGCACATCTGACGTGCTTTTCCATTTTTCCCGATTTACGGGATTTTAATTGCTCCAAAAATAAAAAGTCGGACTTCCACATCTCAGAAAAATTTAAAACTTTGCAGGTAGTTGGATTTGATTTTTATTGGTGTGTACAAAATTTCAGCACAAAACTCGAAAATCAAAATTTCAGCTCAAAACTCAAAAATCACACAAATGGCGCCCCAATAGCGCACCAATGGCCCAATGAACCAATGCATAAGAGCAATCTCCAAATCCACCATGTCAAATGCTACCTAAGATGACTCCAAAAATATGGGGATGATTTATAAGGATTTTTGGTTGCCTTCCCCGGACATTTTGAGCTCTTCTGAGGTGCTTTCCCAATTTTCCCGATTTACGGTACTTTAATTGTTCCAAAAACATAAAGTCGGACTTCAGAATCTCAGAAAAATCTGAAATTTTTCAGGAAGTTGGATTAAATTTTTATTGGTTTGTGTGCAAAATTTCAGCTCAAAACTCAAAAATCAAAATTTCAGTTCAAAACTCAAAAATCGCACCAATGGTCCAGTGAACCAATGCATAAGAGCAATCTCAATTTCACCATGTCAAATGCTACCTAAGATGATTTCAAAAATATGGGGATGTTTTATAAGGATTTTTGGATGCCTTCCCCGAACATTTTGAGCTCATCTGAGGTGCTTTTCCATTTTTCCCTATTTACGGGATTTTAATTGTTCCAAAAATAAAAAGTCGGACTTCCACATCACAGAAAAATCTGAAATTTTTCAGGTAGTTGGATTGGATTTTTATTGGTGTTTGTACCAAATTTCAGCTCAAAAATCAAAAATCAAAATTTCAGCTCAAAACTCAAAAATCGCATCGATGGCGCCCCAGAAGCGCACCAATGCCCTAGTGAACCAATCCATAAGAGCAATCTCAATTTCACTATGTCAAATGCGACCTAAGATGATTTCACAAATATGGGGATGATTTATAAGGATTTTTGGACGCCTTCCCCGGACATTTTGAGCTCATCTGAGGTGCTTTTCCATTTTTCCCGATTTACGAGATTTTAATTGTTCAAAAATTAAAAATTCGGACTTCCACTTCTCAGAAAAATCTGAAATTCTGAAGGTAGTTGGATTGGGTTTTTATTGGTGTGTGTACAAAATTTCAGCTCAAAAATTAAAAATCTAAATTACAGCTCAAAACTCAAAAATTGCACCAATTGCGCACCAATGGCCAAGTGAACCAATGCATCAGAGCAATCTCCAATTCCACCATGTAAAATGCTACCTAAGTTGATTTCACAAATGTGGGGATGATTTATAAGGATTTTCGGATGCCTTCCCCGGGCATTTTGAGCTCATTTGAGGTGCTTTTCCATTTTTCCCGATTTACGGGATTTTAATTGTTCCGAAAATAAAAAGTCAGACTTCCACAACTCAGAAAAATTTAAAAATTTGTAGGTAGTTGGATTGGGTTTTTGTTGGTGTGTGTACAAAATTTCAGCTCAAAACTCAAAATTCAAAATTTCAGCTCAAAACTCAAAAATCACTCAAATAGCGCCACAATAGCAACCAATGGCGCCCCAATAGCACACCAGTGGTCCAGTGAACCAATGGATAAGAGCAATCTCCAAATCCAACTTGTCAAATGCTACCTAAGATGATCCCACAAATTTGGGGATGATTCATAAGGTTTTTTGGATGCCTTCCCCGGACATTTTGAGCTCATTTGAGGTGCTTTTCCATTTTTCCCGATTTACGGGATTTTAATTTTTCCAAAAATAAAAAGTCGGACTTCCACATCTCAAAAAAATTTAAAATTTTGCGGGTTGTTGGTTTGAATTTTTAATGGTGTGTGTTCCAAATTTCAGCTGAAAACTCAAAAATCACACAAATGGCGCCCCAATAGCCACCAGTGGCGCCCCAATATCGCACCAGTGGCCCAGTGAACCAATGTATAAGAGCAATCTCCAAATCCACCATGTAAAATGCTACCTAAGAAGATTCCACGAATATGGAAATGATTTATAAGGATTTTTAGATGCCTTCCAGGACATTTTGAGCTCATCTCCTCGTTTTTCCATTTTTCCCGAATTACGGGATTTTAATTTTTCCAAAAATTAAAAGTCGGACTTCCACATCTCAGAAAAATCTAAAATTTTCAGGTAGTTGGATTGGATTTTTATTGGTGTGAGCAAAAAATTTCAGCTCAAAAGTCAAAAATCGCACCGTTGGCGCACCAACGGCTTCCTAGTCGCGCACCAATGGCCCATTGAACAAATGCATAAGAGCAATCTCCAATTTTTCCACGTCAAATGCAACCAAAGATGATTTCACAAATATGGGTATGATTTATAAGGATTTGTGGATGCCTTCCCCGGGCATTTTGTGCTCATTTGACGTGCTTTTCCTTTTTTCCCGATTTACGGGATTTTAATTGTTCCAAAAATAAAAGGTCGGACTTCCACATCTCAGAAAATTTTAAAAATTTCAGCACAAAACTCAAAAATCAAAATTTCAGCTCAAAACTCAAAAATCACAGAAATGGCGCCCCAATAGCGCACCAATGGCCTAGTGAACCAATGCATAAGAGCAATCTCCAAATCCATCATGTCAAATGCTACCTAAGATGATTCCACAAACATGGGGATGATTTATAAGGAGTTTTGGTTGCCTTCCCGGACATTTTGAGCTCTTCTGAGGTGCTTTCCCAATTTTCTCGATTTACGGTACTTTAATTGTTCCAAAAGAAAAAGTTGAACTTCCACATCTCAGAAAAATTTGAAATTATGCAGGTAGTTGGATTAAATTTTTATTGGTTTGTGTGCAAAATTTCAGCTCAAAACTCAAAAAACAAAATTTCAGTTCAAAACTCAAAAATCGCACCAATGGCACCCGCATAAGAGCAATCTTCAAATCCACCATGTCAAATGCTATCTAAGACGATTCTACAAATATGGGGATGATTTATAAGGATTTTTGCATGTCTTCCCCGGGCATTTTGAGCTCATCTGTGGTGCATTTCCATTTTTCCCTATTTTTTTTTATGCTAATCGAGAGATTTTATTGAGAAGGAAGAATATTTACAAAGAAAGAAATACAGAGGGCAATGAGCCCTGCAAGTAACAACACGATATCCATAGGTTTTGCAACCTCAATTAAACAGTATAACCTATTGTTACTGAGTTGCCATGACGCCAACACCGAAAAGGCTCTGGAGACACTAAAAAAGCACCCGCCTCATAAGGAAACGACGGATGAAGGGTCTTGAACCAAGAAAACGCCCGCGAACGAACTAGATCAAACAAGCCTCCAAACAGCCGAGCGATGACCAAGAATCAGTCCAAAAACTAACACGATCACCCGTCCCATCTGCAATGTCATCCCAGACTGCAAAGAATCATTGCCCTGACCCGTGGTTCCACCGGATCAAACAATGTGACACCATATGGGAGAAGCCTTAGATAAATTGAACAAGGGTGACATAGCGTGCGTTTGTAAGCCACACTTCGCATGAATGAGTTGCTACCACAAATGCCCTTCCTCCACATGATACCGCCAGAACCATTTGAACAGCAGACACTTATTTTTAAGCACCAAATTCTCAACCCCTAAACCCCCACGATGCTTAGGGGTAGTCACCTTATCCCATGCAACAAGGCTGATCTTCCTACATTGGACAGTGCCTCCCCATAAAAACTCTCGCTGAATCCGAGCCAACTTCCTTCGGACAGCCACCGGAAACTTAATTATCGATAGAAAATAGAGCGGTAAAGAGGATAAAACTGCCTTAACAAGGACAAACCTGCCAGCGAAGGACAAGAATCGGCCCTTCTAGGAACGTAACCTGCAACGAAATTTTTGAATTACCGGCTCCCAATACTTGGCCCGCCGCATGCAAGCACCCAAAGGTAACCCCAGATACACAAAAGGCAAAGTTTCTGGCTTACAGAAGAGCCTCCCAGCCCACGAAACAACCTCCCTCCTAACCATACAAACCCTAGCTAATCCACTCTTATGAAAATTAATGCTCAAGTCGGATAGCATCTCAAAGCACCGAAGAACTCGTTTGAGAATAGGGAGTTGGTCTGGCTTGGAAAATAATAAGGTATCATCAGCAAACTGCAGATGAGAGATAGGAATACCATGCAACACTATGGGTTCAATCAAGTCGAGCTGACAAGCTCTACTCACCAATGCATTGAGGCCCTCGGCAGCCAGTAAGAAAAGAAAAGGAGAGAGCGGATCACCTTGCTTTAGCCCTTTTTGTACCCCAAACTCCAGACTAGGAGACCCATTGATAAGCACAGATAAGGACGAAGAATGCAAACACCCCCGAATCCAAGACAACCACTTATCACCAAACCCCATCCTATGCATCACTTGCAAGGGATACTGCCAAGAGATGGAATCATACGCCTTTCTGAAATCAAGCTTCCAAACTGCAGCTGACAACTTTGAAGCTTTTAGAGAGTGAATAACCTCAGATGCAACCAAATGACAGTCCAGGATGTTCCTCCCGGCGATAATTGCTGATTGCGTCCTGCTAACCAGTGAGTCCATGACCGGCTTAATCCTTTCAGCAAGGATCTTGGAAACAATTTTGTAAACACCATGAATCAAGGTGATGGGACGATAATCATCAAAACCAACAGCCTCCCCTTTCTTTGGTAATAGAGTAATGTAACCACAGTTGACTCCCTTCGGTAAACATCCAGTATCAAAGAAGCCACACACCAAATCAAAGAGGTCAGACTGGAGAATGTCCCAACATCGTTTGTAAAATGAGAAATTGAACCCGTCAGGACCAGGTGCCTTAGCGCTATCACAAGCCCAAACTGTCGACTTGATCTCCTCCAAGGTCACTGGCCTCTCCAAAAAGGCAGCCATATTAACATCAATCGAACGAAAAGGCAAGCTCCCAAGCCCTGGCCGAAAGCCTGTATGGTCACTATACAAATTGGAGAAAAAAAACACGGCTGCACCTTTGATGCCCTGTGGACTTGTAATCTCATTTTCCCCAGACATAATATAATGAATGACTTTCTTTCTTCCCCTATTACAAGCCACAGTATGAAAAAATTTGGTATTATGATCCCCTAGCTTACCCCAAGTGATCCTGGATTTTTGCCTCCAAATACTCTCCCTATGACGCTCCTTTTGGATGAGATTGGAACGAAATTCAGCAAGGTGTTGCTGTTCCGTCTCTGACAAGGAGGTCTGTTCAAAGCGGAGCTCCAACTCATCCACTGCTTTCTGCAACTCAAGAACCTGATTATCCATATTTCCAAAGGATTGTTTGTTCCACCGTGCAAGCTCCCCCCGTAAACGGCTTAGCTTTTTCAAGAAGCAAAATTTTCCTGGCACAACCCCTTCAATCCTTCTCCACATATCATGAATAATAGCATCAAACTCCGGAAAATCCCAACAACAAGAAAGAAATCGGAAAGGTTTGAAACCCCAATCCACCCTCTCCTGTTCTAAAATAATCGGCCAATGGTCCGAGGAGCTGTGACTCGCCGATTGTAAAGTCAAAGACTGGAAAATAATACTCCATTCTGGTTCCGCCATCGCACGATCAATCCTGCTGGATGACTTAGTATTAGTCCACATGAGAAACCTTCCTTCCAAAGGGAACTCCAGGAGATTCAAGGAGCCCATAAAATTACTAAGTGCCCTCGCCCCCCGGGCACAAAATCTACCACTCTTCCGTTCCTCCGCACGCAGAGTCTCATTAAAATCCCCCACTACTAGCCATAGAGCTGGATAAAAAAAACTTCAACTGCACCAAATCAGCCCACATGTCAATCCTCAATTGTAAATCAGTAGGTGCGTAAACAAAACAAAGGACCACCACATCACTGCACTGTTTGAACTTTCCTTCCACTAAAATCCATCGCTCTCGTTGCACCACCCTGGAACTTGTGAACTCATCACCATCCCACATTAACAACAATCCACTGGCAAGTCCTACGGCGGCCACTGAGATAAATTCCAAGTTAGGTGGAGACCATACCCTGCGACACCAATGCTCAGACAACACCTGCAGACGCGTTTCACAAAGGAAAACAAATTGTGCTCTATGTTGAAATATCAAGGACCGAAGATGACGGTGCTTAGAAGAGGCTAGAGCCCCTCTTGAATTCCACGAAATGAGACTAAACATCAACGTGTGACTGACTCCATTCTGCCTATTCTTTCTCAACCAATTCTAAAGCCATTTGTGTTGTCTGCTCTAAGTGCTCCCCTCTATCCCAACTGAGCTCATCCCCAACTGCGATAGTTAACCGAGCTTCTTGACGAGGAGAGAAGCTGCCCTATTCTGGATTGTGGGAATGACTGCCTAATGACTGTGTTTATGGCAAGGTCTTAGGCCGCGGTTGTGGGCTTCGGTGAGAAGCCTGGTGGATATAGGGGGTCCGAGTCTTCCTGATCCACTAATGGGGAAAATGTGTTGAATAAAGGTGTTGGGCATGCATTAACGTTGGCCTCATGACGTGGCTGATTCAAAAAATAAAACCCCTCGCCATAAATGGCGGATAGCTGAACCTAGAAACGGCCTTGTTTTTTGCCAAACCAACATCCCCACTAGTTGACCTTCCCATATCAGTAGACCTAGCAATAATGGGCATTAACTTAAAAGGATCATCCCTAATCTCCGAAGAATCCCGCTGATTAACCTCCCCCCCCCCGGCAATCTACGCTCCGCCTACGCCGCTCGACATCGCCTCAACAGAAGCCGCTGAACCGCTCAAAGCCTCCGTCACCGACGAGTCCTCCAACTCCCTGTTACTCCCATTAATTCCCATCACCTCTACCTGGTACAATTGCCCCATCACCTTCACCTCAAGCCTCTTACTGATCAACCCACCAAGCGTCGTCAACACTTCTAATCTCGCCGCCCCTAAGTGCAGGCACTGCTCAGTTTCTTGGTGAATCCTCACCAGCTTCCCAAAGAAGGAACCAATTAGATCAAAAAACTCCCTGCACCATGCATTCAAAGGTAGCCCACGCACTTTAACCCAACAACATCTGTTTGTTGCCCTATCTCCCACTGACCAAGGTTGTAGAGTTTCGAACCATAAGTGCACCCAGTCATGATGCTGCTGTAAGAACTGACACCTGGCTTCAGTTGAAGGAAAACAAACAAGCACCTTATCACCACCCAAATCAGACACAGTCACATCGATCCACCCATGCAGCGTCCACAAGACATGAACCGAGTCCATACTCTCTGGCCTCTTCAACACACCCACGACACACCTCGACAACCATCTCAGTGTCTCTATGGTTGGGATAAAGGTGATGCCTGCACCCGGCCCCTCAGACTGCCTGGGTAATGGAACTGGTATTGTACCCTTCACAGTATCTGCAAAACTATTCCCTGGCGTAACCCTCCTACGAGGCAGGGTAGGTCCAGTATGACCAGCGACACGAGCCTTCGGGTTCTGCCTACCCCTAGCCAGATTGGCCCTCACCACGCCGTTCTCCACCTGCACCCGATTGACATCACGCAAGAGGCGCTACAGATCCTTCACCCCCCGAGAGCGAACAAACCCAAACCTGTTTCTCTCCTTATTCCTCTTATTGGGAACATAAACATCTATCTCCTCACCATATTTGGACATAATCCTGTAGATATCCATTGGTTTCCAGGCATCCTAGAGGTTGTCAACGTATAAAGTAATAGCCTCCCCGCTATCCACGGCGGCCTGAACCTTGTCTCTACTCCATCTCGAAAAATATGGTGGTATCTGAGGGCGATCAGTGGTTTGTTGTGGTGGTTGTTGATTGCGGGGTCTCCAGGGTTGGTTAAGGGGGAAGGGTGGCTGATGTAGGAGAGATTGGTGGGGTTGATGGTGGTGTTGGGAAGGGTACTGTGGCAGCGCCGGCCGGTAGGGTCGTGGAGCCTTATTTTAATTTGGCAATGGCCTAGTGAACCAATGCATAAGAGCAATCTCAATTCCACCCTGTCATTTGCTACCTAAGATGATTTCACAAATATGGGGATGCTTTATAAGGATTTTTGGATGCCATCTCCGGAGATTTTGAGCTCATCTGAGGTGCTTTTCCCATTTTCCCGTTTTACGGGATTTTAATTGTTCCAAAAAAAAAAATTCGGACTTCAACATCTCAGAAAATTCTAAAATTTTGCAGGTAGTTGGATTGGATTTTTATTGGTGTGTGTACAAAATTTCAGCTCAAAACTCAAAAATCAAAATTTCAGCTCATATCTCAAAAATCGTGGCAATAGCGCCCCAATGGCGCACCAATGAGAATTCTCCAAATCCATCCTGTCAAATGCTACCTAAGATGATTCCACAAATATGGGGATGATTTATAAGGATTTTTGGATGCCTTTCCCGGACATTTTGAGCTCATATGAGGTGCTTTTCCATTTTTCCCGATTTACGAGATTTTAATTCTTCCAAAAATAAAAAGTTGGACTTCCACATCTCATAAAAATTTAAAATTTTTCAGGTAGTTGGATTGGATTTTTATTGTTGTGTGTACAAAATTTCAGCTGAAAACTCAAAAATTGCACCAATGGCGCAACAATGGCGCCCCAATAGCGCACCAATGGCGCACCAATGGCCCAGTGAACCAATGCATAAGAGAAATCTCCAAATCCACCATGTCAAATGCTACCTAAGATGAACCCACAATTATGGGAATGATTTGTATTGTTTTTTGGATGCCTTCCCCGGATATTTTGAGCTCATCTGAGGTGCTTTTCCATTTTTACAAATTTACGGGATTTTAATTGTTCCAAAAATAAAAAGTCGGACACCCACGTCTCAGAAAATTCTGAAATTTTGCAGGTAGTTGGATTGTATTTTTATTGATGTGTGCAGAAATTTCAGCTCAAAACTCAAAAATCAAAATTTCAGCTCAAAACTCAAAAATCGTCCCAGTAGCGCCACACTGCCGCACCAATGAGCAATCTCCAAATCCATTCTGTCAAATGCTACCTAAGATGATTCCACAAATATGGGGATGATTTATAAGGATTTTTGGATGCCATCCCCGGACATTTTGAGCTCATCTGTGGTGCTTTTCCAACTTTCCCGTGTTGAAACTAATGCCTCCCTGCTTCTTATAGGTTTTGATATTGACAAACTATTCAGGAAGCAAAAAGAAATGAATTGAAATGAAGGCAAATCAATCCAACCATTCAAGAGCAAAGGATCAAAGTGAATGAGCACAAGATAGAAGAGCCAAGAAAAGAAGAGTTAGATTCATAAATTTGTACAAGGTATAACACTCAACTCTTATAGGACATTGGCTCAAAATAAGATAAAATTTGCTCATGCATCACATAACATATTTCCATGCATATAAATGTTTTCCGAGCCAAGAACATCGATGTTGTGAATTTAAACATCGATGTTGCTGCCTTTGCAAATTCCTTCAAAACAGGCAGTAGGCAAATAACATCGATGTTGGCATTCCAAACATCGATGTTCTAGTGACCGTTGGTTTTAAAATCAGACATAACATCGATGTCCTCAAAAATAACATCGATGTTTCTTTCGGGTCACTTTAAAAGGATTTTTGCCGAACCAAAATAACATCGATGTTATGGCATAAACATCGATGTTCTTGATTTCAAGCATTTTTCCAAAAGTTGGCAGTAGGCTCAAAACATCGATGTTGGCTTCCCAAACATCGATGTTCTCATGACCGTTGCATTTGAAAATACTTTCACCTAATCAAAACATCGATGTTGTAAATTAAACATCGATGTTCTTCAATGGTCAGTTTTTTTAATTAATTTTGTCGAAGCAAAATAACATCGATGTTCTTGAAAGAAACATCGATGTTCTATGGTGGTCAGTTTTCAAAAGAATTTTGCCGAACCAAAATAACATCGATGTTCAAGTTCTAAACATCGATGTTTCAAAGATCATCAGTTTTAATTAACTTTGCCGAACCAAAATAACATCGATGTTAGGATTTAGAACATCGATGTTTTAGTTACCGTTAGTCCAATAATTCAAATCTACTGGACAAAACATCGATGTTGAGAATTAAAACATCGATGTTATGGCCGTTGTTGCTGACAATTTTTTAGCACCCACTATGTTTTGTTTAAAGCTTTTTCTTCGGTGGATTTTAAACGGCTCTGTGACTTTTCAGAGCTATAGATTGAGTATTTTCAGCTCTGATTAAAACAATCAACTCTCAACATTCAAGCATTCATTCCATACATTCATCAAAATTATTATTGAGCCAATATCCTATTGAGGATTTGAGAGTTGCCTTTTAGAGCTTTACTTGTATACTCATATCCGCTCTTTGAGAGAGTTCTTTGTTTGAGTGATTGAATTGTATATTCATACACCTTAAGGGAGGTTAGTTTCCTTGTTAAGATTCATAGGAAGAGGGTATATCTTCTTGTGTGAGAAGTCTTGAAGTAAGGTATCTTCAAGCAAGAGTGCTGAGGTTCATGTGACTTGAACTCTCAGGTTTAGGATTCTTGTGACTAGAATTCCTAGGTTGTAAACGGTTTGTTAAGCACCCATAAGCTTAACGTAGATAGTGAAATCTTCAAGTGAGACTTGAAGGGCTGGATTAGCCACACTAGTAGAGTGTGTGTGAACCAGGATAAATTGCTTTTGTCCTTCATTCTTTCAATTCCGCATTTAATTCCTGCTTATTTTGTTTTTATTCGATTATCGCTATTCACCCCCCCTCTAGCGAAGGGCTATTGTTCTAACAATTGGTAGCGGAGCCTAACTCTCTGAAAGACCTAACCGTTTGAGAGGAAAATTTCTATGGCTTGTTCAAGTTATTTGTATGCAGGAATCACTGAAGGGCAATCCATTACCCAAGCACCGTTCTTTGACGGGACAAATTATGCATATTGGAAGGAAAGGATGAGAATTTTCATCCAAGCCAACAATTTCGCAGCTTGGCTGGTGATAAAGAATGGTGTTCAAGTTCCAATAAGGTCGGAAGTGGGGTACAACGAAGATGACTATCAAATAATCTCGCGCTGTGCAACAGCCAAGGAGATGTGGGAAATGCTGGGAACCATCTATGAGGAAACCGACAGCAAGCAAGATGAGACTGTCAATCTTTGTTTCATGGTAAAGGAAGAATCTCCGGAAGAGGTAAGTACTTCCTATTCGAGTGATGATTATACATTTGAAGAGCTGCAAAATGCATATAATGAATTGTATAGTAAATTCATTTCTGTCTCAAATGTTAATAAGAACTTAAAGAAACATAACAAGACCTTAGAAAATAATGTAGAATTATTATCTAATGATAAAGATAAGTTATCAAGTGAAAATGATAAGCTCGAAAAGGAAAAGCATGCTCTTAATATGTCTTGCAATGAACTTAATGAGAAGATATCCTCTAATGTATGCGCTTGTGTTGTACTGGGAAAAGAGAATGAATCTCTTAAGCATCAAGTTGATGATTTGAAGAAAACATTAGAGAAATTTACTAATGGTAGAGGTAGTCTTAATCTTCTTCTAGGACAACAAAGAAGTCCAACACAAAGAGAAGGATTAGGTGCATCTCATGTATCAAATGATGTCAAACCTGTTGTGCATAATGCTAAGACATATAAACCTGGTGCCTCATGCTCTACTTACCATACTACATCATATGAACGTGCTAAAACACATGCACATAACACAAGATCACACATTCATTATAGAAGGATATATGCTCAAAATGCCAAACCAAGTGCAAGTAATGGAAGAGCTCACTATGCTAAATTGTATGCCTACAATGTTACATCAAATGCTAATGTTGCACGATCACATGTACACAGCGCTAAAAATGAAAGTTCTCATTTTACTAAACCTAAGAAACATGTGACTCAACTTAGGGAAAACAAGATTATACCTAGGCAAGACAAGTTAAGTAGAGATTACAAACATAAACAAAACAACAACTACTATCAACCTAGGAGGATGCATAATTCTAATGTTATTTGTCACTATTGTAATAGGATAGGTCACATTGCCCCGGTATATTTTACTAGGCATAGACATAGGGTACAAGATAAAGTCTATCATCAGGATGTATCTACTCACTCTCAAGGACCCAAAAAGATTTGGGTACCGAAATCCTTTTGATTTGTTTTGCAGGTATGCTTGAAGGCATCAAGTGTACTTTGGTACCTTGATTGCGGATGCTCCAAGCAAATGACCAAAGAAGCATCCAAAATTTAAGACTAAGTGATAGTGCAAAACCGGACCAATAGGTGACAACATCGATGTTTAACAAGAAACATCGATGTTCTGTGATTTTCAGCTCACCTGATTTTCCAACCAGTAGCTGTAAAACATTGATGTTTTGTGATCAACATCGATGTTCCCATGAGAACTGCCAAGCCATAAATCAAGCATGCACATCGATGTTTTGTATCAAACATCGATGTTCGGTAAGAACTTTATTTTTCCAGTAGTCTTTAAACATCGATGTTCGTTTTCTACACATCGATGTTATTCATTCCAAGCTGTTTAAAATCTCTGTCTAGTAGTAAAAAACATCGATATCTCATTCTTGAACATCGATGTTCTGCCTTTGTTACATTTTCACAGCTTAGAAATAAGTTAACTTTCTCACTTAACGTTAAGAACTTTAGGTAGCATGTTCATGACAAAATGTTTCAGGAAGAATATTCAGATCTCTTTCAATTTAAGCAAAGCATGTAGTTAGTGCACAATTGATCAAATTGATGAACACTCACACAGGAAGAACTTTATGTCATACACATGCTGAAAACACAAATACTTTTATTGATTATAAAGATTGAAAGCACACACACACATTCGATTACATCATATATATTTTACAATCACACTTACAAACAAGAAATGCAGAATTACATCATACATATTCATTACAATTATTATCTGCTTCTAACGATTCGGTTCAGCTGTTACAGTAAAGCCATTAGAAGTATTGACTATGTTAACCCTAATGCAATGACTCCAAGCAAACCACATTCCACCCGAGTTGTTCTGGGCAGGAAGCTCGAACCGATGTGTTGGTGGAAAGCGAAGAGGGATAACTCCGTGGTTTCCGGTTTGCTGCCATTGAGTCTCGGTAAGCAGAACCATATTAGGTTTATATTGGTTCTTCAGGTCTCGCAGGATTCGGACAAAATCTTGGGAACGTGTTGTGATACCCCTGCAGTTCCACACCAAAAGGCGAACCTTTGGCCAAGTAGGCGCTACTCCAGCAACTCGAGGAATGCTCTGAGCTGTCATTGTAATCTGATAATAACTGCCCTCGTTCAAAGTCTGGTAGGTTGGTTCCAACTGAAGCTCCTGAAACCTGTCAGAAATAAAGAACATTGTGGAATTAGCCGTACCATAGTAGGAAGCTCGCAGGGATTGTTGATGTTCCAGGAAGATGACTTCTTCCATAGGGGTGACAAAGAATCGGGAAGAATAAATCTCGTCTACGAAGACAAGACGGGGACTTCTTGCTAGTTCCTCTAGCAATGGCCCTTGTTCCTCATTTACAATGCTGAAGGCCAACCGATTTCTCCTACCTACATTTGCACCCTCAACAAAAAAGACGGAGGAAGGGGAAGACAGTTTTGCTTTTGATATTTTTTTTTTGCTAAACTCTCTTTCTGAAATTGGATTATAAACTTTTTGTGTTTCTTAAGCTCTAACGTATGTCTATTTATAGAAACATAATTGCATTGCCTCTTCTCTAAGAAGGTGACCCCTACAAATTTCTGAAGTGTCCAGCAGTGTTCAGAAGGTGACCCCTACCTATCCTTGGAGTATCATGACCAACGTTCAGAGGAAGGCCCTTCCAAACCGCTTCGATTTCCAAGAATCTCCTTTTTGAGACACTTGCAAATTCATTTATTGCTAACATCCAATTTTTCAGATAATCAAGTGTCTGCTTTGTTGAAAATCATGGCCTAAACTGCATTATTGATTCATCACGGAACTCACAGTCTGATTAGTTAGGCATCAGAGGCACCCAAAGTCCAACTGACAAGACTTTTTCTCGAGCCCGGTATACTCACGACAAGGAGATACCTCTTCATCCCGGGAGGATGGAAATCCAAGACAATAATTCTTGGAGGCAGAGGCCATCTTACTATCCTTAAAATTGCTACATATGTTTTATCTTACTAAAACTAGTGTATTATCTTTGCTAACTTGAGCACCCGAGGCTCGTCTAACTATGTTTGGCAGGTACCCCTCACTAAGGCCAAAAGAAAGGGGGAACAAAAATCTGGTACATCAACAACATCGATGTTGTTACCATACACATCGATGTTTTAACAATTCAGATTGAAGCAATTGGACCAGTGGCCGGAAAACATCGATGTTCACAGTACAACATCGATGTTCACAGTACAACATCGATGTTTAATCAAGAGAACCATTTTGTTTCATCCAGAGGACAATCAAGACATCAATCAAAATGTAATAACATCGATGTTGAGTATCACAACATCGATGTTGAGGTAAGTCTTCAAAACTCATTGATGTTTGCACTATTTCTCTTAATTTCCGAAAGTCCAAAACATCGATGTTTTGAGGACCAACATCGATGTTTAACCATTTTGATTAAACATGAAATTTGGCAGAGTACATAAAACATCGATGTTGCCTATAAAAACATCGATGTTTAGCCCGTTGCAGGTTCAAAAATATAGCCGTTGAGCTATGCATGTTTTTCAGCCGACCGTTGAAAACATCGATGTTATTTTCAGAACATCGATGTTTCACTGACTGAGCATCATCAAACATCGATGTTTCGTAGGACAACATCGATGTTTAACGAAAATTTTTCAAAAAAAAAATAGCCGTTGGAGCATTGCAACGGCTACCCAACGGCTACTTTCAGAGCCTCACTATATAAACCATGCTTCTCCTCTTGCTTCTTACTCTGTAACCTTCTGAACAATCATCCCCATCTCCATTCATCCCTTTACAACACACAAACAACACAATTCCTTTCCTTTCTTCCTTCTATAATGGCGGGTGACAAACATCGTTCTAAGGGCAAACAAGTTGCTCATGAACATCACGCCCAGAAAAAGGGTGGATCCTCAAGTGCTCCTCACAAATACTCTGTGCCCAATTCCGAAATTTGGTTTCGTACCAAAGATGAGCTTACACACTACAAATCCTTCTACGCAACTCGCGCCATCACTTCTCCTCGATATCTACCAGAAGATTACCCACGGAAGAGGCACTTTGCTAATCTTGAACGTCACTTACGGGAATCCCATCTCTGGGACTTTGTGACGAGGAAGCAATACCATTTCAATCCGGACTTCATCCGCGCCTTCTACACAACCCTTCATCGTGACGGTGATGTCCTCTCTGCCAGCGTCAATGGAAGAAGCTTTCAAGTGACATTGGAGCAATTTGGACAGATTGCAGGCCTACCTGTCCAAGGCGATGACATCGTCACTTATGGAGGTGATCATTTCCTTACTCTCCAAGAAACCCAGTTGTTGTCTGATCTCGGTTTCACTGAAGTGCGCCGTAATCGCTCCAATCGGCCAACAATTCACTCAATCAACCCGGAATACAGAGTGCTTTTCTATTTGCTTACTCGGGTGATCAAACCCAGAGCTGGTAATCACACCAACTTCACGATTGAGGATGAAAAAGTTCTGCACGCCATTATTCACGGAGCTCCAATTAATTGGGCACGATTCGTACTCCAGCACATGGCCGAGCACACGACCAACAACCATCCTCTTCCCTATGCCTTTCTGGTTGTGAATATCTGTTTGAGTGCAGGACTGACTCCCTTTGAAGGAACTCAAACTACTCACTCCAAACTTTGGGCAATTAATGATGCCACTTTTCACACACACCCATCCGAGGAAGCCCCAAGGCATGCACAAGAAGAAGTTCCTCCACTCCTAGCTCTTCCAGCACCCACTCCTCCAGCTCCTGCCGCTA
>JAKUCV010001955.1:36898-54567 GCA_028386065.3 Turnera subulata | reverse complement strand
TCAAGAGCAAAGGATCAAAGTGAATGAGCACAAGATAGAAGAGCCAAGAAAAGAAGAGTTAGATTCATAAATTTGTACAAGGTATAACACTCAACTCTTCTAGGACATTGGCTCAAAATAAGATAAAATTTGCTCATGCATCACATAACATATTTCCATGCATATAAATGTTTTCCGAGCCAAGAACATCGATGTTGTGAATTTAAACATCGATGTTCCTGCCTTTGCAAAATCCTTCAAAACAGGCAGTAGGCAAATAACATCGATGTTGGCATTCCAAACATCGATGTTCTAGTGACCGTTGGTTTTAAAATCAGACATAACATCGATGTCCTCAAAAATAACATCGATGTTTCTTTCCAGTCACTTTAAAAGGATTTTTGCCGAACCAAAATAACATCGATGTTATGGCATAAACATCGATGTTCTTGATTTCAAGCATTTTTCCAAAAGTTGGCAGTAGGCTCAAAACATAGATGTTGGCTTCCCAAACATCGATGTTCTCATGACCGTTGCATTTGAAAATACTTTCACCTAATCAAAACATTGATGTTGTAAATTAAACATCGATGTTCTTCAATGGTCATTTTTTTTAATTAATTTTGTCGAAGCAAAATAACATCGATGTTCTTGAAAGAAACATCGATGTTCTATGGTGGTCAGTTTTCAAAAGAATTTTGCCGAACCAAAATAACATCGATGTTCAAGTTCTAAACATCGATGTTTCAAAGATCATCAGTTTTAATTAACTTTGCCGAACCAAAATAACATCGATGTTAGGATTTAGAACATCGATGTTTTAGTTACCGTTAGTTCAATAATTCAAATCTACTGGACAAAACATCGATGTTGAGAATTAAAACATCGATGTTATGGCCGTTGTTGCTGACAATTTTTTAGCACCCACTATGTTTTGTTTAAAGCTTTTTCTTGAGTGGATTTTAAACGGCTCTGTGACTTTTCAGAGCTATAGATTGAGTATTTTCAGCTCTGATTAAAACAATCAACTCTCAACATTCAAGCATTCATTCCATACATTCATCAAAATTATTATTGAGCCAATATCCTATTGAGGATTTGAGAGTTGCCTTTTAGAGCTTTACTTGTATACTCATATCTGCTCTTTGAGAGAGTTCTTTGTTTGAGTGATTGAATTGTATATTCATACACCTTAAGGGAGGTTAGTTCCCTTGTTAAGATTCATAGGAAGAGGGTATATCTTCTTGTGTGAGAAGTCTTGAAGTAAGGTATCTTCAAGCAAGAGTGCTGAGGTTCATGTGACTTGAACTCTCAGGTTTAGGATTCTTGTGACTAGAATTCCTAGGTTGTAAACGGTTTGTTAAGCACCCGTAAGCTTAACGTAGATAGTGAAATCTTCAAGTGAGACTTGAAGGGCTGGATTAGCCACACTAGTAGAGTGTGTGTGAACCAGGATAAATTGCTTTTGTCCTTCATTCTTTCAATTCCGCATTTAATTCCTGCTTATTTTGTTTTTATTTGATTATAGCTATTCACCCCCCCTCTAGCGAAGGGCTATTGTTCTAACATCCCGGGGATTTTAATTGTTCCAAAAAGAAAAATTCGGACTTCAACTTCTCAGAAAAATCTGAAACTTTGCAGGTAGTTGGATTGGATTTTTATTGGTGTGTGTACAAAATTTCACCTCAAAATTCAAAAATGAAAATTTCAGCTCAAAACTCATAAATCGCACCATTGGCGCACCAATAGCGCCCCAATGGCGCTCCAATAGCGCTCCAATGGCGCCCCAATAGCGCTCAAATGGCCAAGTGAACCAATGCATAAGAGCAATCTCCAAATCCACCCTGTCAAATTCTCCCTAAGATGATCCCAAAAATACGGAGAAGATTTATAAGCATTTTTGGATGCCTTCCCCGGACATTTTTACCTCATCTGAGGTGCTTTTCCAATTTTCCCGATTTACGGGATTTTTATTGTTCCAAAAAAAAAATTCGGATTTCAACATCCCAGAAAAATCTAAAATTTTGCAGGTAGTTGGATTGGATTTTTATTGGTGTGTGTACAAAATTTCAGCTCAAAACTCAAAAATCAAAATTTCAGCTCATATCTCAAAAATGGCGCACCAATAGCGCACGAATGGCCCACCAATGCATAAGAGCAATCTCCAAATCCACCATGTCAAATGCTACCTAAGATGATCCCACAAATATGGGGATGATTTATAGGGATTTTTGGATGCCTTTCCCGGTCATTTTGTGCTCTTCTGACGTGCTTTTCCATTTTTCCCGATTTACGGGAATTTAATTTTTCCAAAAATAAGACGTCGGACATCCACATCTCAGAAAAATCTCAAATTTTGCAAGTAGAAGGATTGGATTTTTATTGGTGAGTGTAAAAAGTTCAGCTCAAAACTTAAAAAGGAAAATATCAGCTCATATCTCAAAAATGGTCGCAATAGCGCCCCAACGGTGCACCAATGGGGCGCCAATCGCGCACCAATGAGAAATCTCCAAATCCACCCTGTCAAATGCTACCTAAGATGCTTCCACAAATGTGGGGATGATTTATAAGGATTTTTGGATGCTATCCCTGGACATTTTGAGCTCATCTGAGGTGCTTTTCCAATTTTCCCGATTTACGGGATTTTAATTGTTCCTAAAAAAAATTCGGACTTCAACATCTCAGAAAAGTCTGAAATTTTACAGGTAGTTGGATTGAATTTTTGTTGGTGTGTGTACAAAAATTTCACCTCAAAACTCAGAAATCAAAATTTCAGCTGAAAACTCAAAAATTGCACCAATGTCGCACCAATGGCGCACCAATAGCGGCCCAATAGCGCCCCAATACCGCACCAATAGCGCACCAATGGCCCTGTGAACCAATGCATTGGACATTTTGAGCTCATCTGAGGTGCTTTTCCAATTTTCCCGATTTACGGGATTTTAATTGTTCCTAAAAAAAATTCGGACTTCAACATCTCAGAAAAGTCTGAAATTTTACAGGTAGTTGGATTGAATTTTTGTTGGTGTGTGTACAAAAATTTCACCTCAAAACTCAGAAATCAAAATTTCAGCTGAAAACTCAAAAATTGCACCAATGTCGCACCAATGGCGCACCAATAGCAGCCCAATAGCGCCCCAATACCGCACCAATAGCGCACCATTGGCCCAGTGAACCAATGCATATGAGCAATCTCCAAATCCACCATGTGAAATGCTACCTTAGATGATCCCACAAACATGGGGATGATTTATAGGGATTTTTGGATGCCTTTCCCGGACATTTTGAGCTCATCTGAGGTGCTTTTCCAATTTTCCGGATTTACTAGAATTTAATTCTTCCAAAAATAAGACGTCGGACATCCGCATCTCAGAAAAATCACAAATTTTGCAAGTAGATGGATTAGATTTTTATTGGTGAGTGTAAAAAGTTCAGCTCAAAACTTAAAAATCAAAATTTCAGCTCATATCTCAAAAATTATCGCAATAGCGCCCCAACGGTGCACCAATGGCTCGCCAATAGCGCCCCAACGGTGCACCAATGGCTCGCCAATAGTGCACCAATCGCGCACCAATGAGAAATCTCCAAATCCACCCTGTCAAATGCTACCTAAGATGCATCCACAAATATGGGGATGATTTATAAGGATTTTTGGATGCCATCCCCGGACATTTTGAGCTCATCTCAGGTGGTTTTCCAATTTTCCCGATTTACGGAATTTTAATTGTTCCAAAAAAAAAAATCGGACTTCAACTTCACAGAAAAGTCTGAAAATTTTGCAGGTAGTTGCATTGGATTTTTCTTGGTGTGCGTACAAAATTTCAGCTCAAAACTCAAAAATCGCACCATTGGCGCCCGAATGGCGCCCCAATGGCGCACCAATGGCCCAGTGAACGAATGCGTAAGAGTAATCTCCAAAATCCACCATGTCAAATGCTACATAAGATGATCCCACAGATATGGGGACTTCCACGTCTCAGAAATTTCTGATATTTTGCAGGTAGTTGGATTGTATTTTTATTGGAGTGTGCAAAAAGTTCAGCTCAAAACTCAAAAATCAAAATTTCAGCTCAAAACTCAAAAATCGCTCCAACGGCTCCCCAATGGCGCCCCAATGGCGCACCAATAGCACACCAATGGCCCAGTGAACCAAAACATAAGAGCAATCTCCAAATCCAACTTGTCAAATGCTACCTAAGATGTTTCCTTAAATATGGGGATGATTTATAAGGATTTTGGGATGCCTTCCCTGGACATTTTGAGCTCATCTGAGGTGCTTTTCCATTTTTCCCGATTTACGGGATTTTAATTCTTCCAAAAATAAAAAGTTGGACTTCCACTTCTCAGAAAAATTTAAAATTTTGCAGGTAGATGGATTGGATTTTTATTGGTGTGTGTACAAAATTTCAGCTCAAAACTCAAAAATCGCACCAATGGCGCCCCAATTGCGCACCAATGGCCCAGTGAACCAATGCATAAGAGCAATCTCCAAATCCACCATGTCAAATGCGACCTAAGAAGATCCCACAAATATGGCGATGATTTGTAAGGTTTTTTTGATGCCTTCCCCTGAAATTTTGAGCTAATCTGACGTGCTTTTCCATTTTCCCGATTTATGGGATTTTAATTGTTCCAAAAATAAAAAGTCGGACTTCTACGTCTCAGAAAAATCTGAAGGTTTGCAGGTAGTTGGATTGTATTTTTATTGGTGTGTGCAAAAAGTTCAACTCAAAACTCAAAAATCAAAATTTCAGCACAAAACTCAAAAATCGTCCCAGTAGCGCTCCAATGGCGCACCAGTGAGCAATCTCCAAATCCACCCAATCAAATGCTATCTAAGATGATTCCACAAATATGGGGATGATTTATAAGGATTTTTTGATGTCATCCCCGGACATTTTGAGCTCATCTGAGGTGCTTTACCAATTTTCCCGATTTACGGGATTTTAATTGTTCCAAAAATAAAACGTCGGACATCCACATCTCAGAAAATTCTGAAATTTTGCAGGTAGTTGGATTGGATTTTGATTGGCGAGTGTGCAAAATTTCACCTCAAAAGTCAAAAATAGCACCAATGGCGAACCAATACCGCCCCAATAGCGCCCCAATGACGCCCCATTGGCGCAACAGTGGCGCACCAATAGCACACCAATGGCTCAGTGAACCAATGCATAAGAGCAATCTCGAAATCCACCATGTCAAATTCTACCTAAGATGATCCCACAGGTATGGGGATGATTTATAAGCATTTTTGGATGCCTTCTCCGGACATTTTGAGCTCATCTGAGGTGCTTTTCCATTTTTCCCGATTTACAGGATTTTAATTGTTCCAAAAACAAGACGTCGGACATCCATATCTCAGAAAAATCTCAAATTTTGCAGGTAGATGGATTGGATTTTTATTGGTGAGTGTAAAAAGTTAAGCTCAAAACTCAAAAATTAAAATTTCAGCTCATATCTCAAAAATCGACGCAATAACGCCCTAATGGTGCACCAATGGCGCGCCAATAGCGCACCAATGGCGCACCAATGAGAAATCTCCAAATCCACCCTGTCAAATGCTACCTAAGATGACATAAATATGGGGATGATTTATAAGTATTTTTGGATGCCTTTCCAGGTCATTTTGAGCTCATCTGAGGTGCTTTTCCAATTTTCCCAATTTACGGGATTTTAATTGTTCCAAAAAAAAATTCGGACTTCATCTTCTCAGAAAAATCTGAAATTTTGCAGGTAGTTGGATTGGATTTTTATTGGTGTGTATACAAAATTTCACCTTGAAATTCAAAATTAAAAATTTCAGCTCAAAACTCAAAAATCGCACCATTGGAGCACCGATGGCGCACCAATGGCGCCCCAATAGCGCACCTATAGCCAAGTGAACCAATGCAAAAGAGCATTCTCCAAATCCACCATGTCAAATGCTACCTAAGACGTCGGACATCCACATCTCAGAAAAATCTCAAATTTTGCAGGTAGATGGATTGGATTTTTATTGGTGAGTGTAAAAATTTCAGCTACAACTCAAAAATTAAAATTTCAGCTCATATCTCAAAATCGACGCAATAGCGCCCTAATGGTGCACCAATGGCGCGCCAATAGCGCCCCAATGGCGCACCAATGAGAAATCTCCAAATCCACCCTGTCAAATGCTACCTAAGATGACACAAATATGGGGATGATTTATCAGTGTTTTTGGATGCCTTTCCCGGTCATTTAGAGCTCATCTGAGGTGCTTTTCCAATTTTTCTGATTTACGGGATTTTAATTGTTCCAAAAAAAAAATTCGGACTTCAACTTCTCAGAAAAATTTGAAATTTTTCAGGTAGTTGGATTGGATTTTTATTGGTGTGTGTACAAAATTTCACCTCGAAATTCAAAATTAAAAATTTCAGCTCAAAACTCAAAAATCGCACCATTGGCGCACCAATAGCGGACCAATAGCGCCCCAATGGCGCACCAATAGCGCACCAGTGGCCCAGTGAACCAATGCATATGAGCAATCTCCATATCCACCATGTCAAATTCTACCTTAGATGATCCCACAAATATGGGGATGATTTATAGGGATTTTTGGATGCCTTTCTCGGACATTTTGAGCTCACCTGAGGTGCTTTTCCATTTTTCCCGACTTACAGGAATTTAATTTTTCAAAAAAATAAGACGTCGGACATCCACATCTCTGAAAAATCTCAAATTCTGCAAGTACATGGATTGGATTTTTATTGGTGAGTGTAAAAAATTTCAGCTCAAAACTTAAAAATCAAAATTTCAGCTCATATCCCAAAAATCATCGCAATAGCGCCCCAACGGTGCACCAATGGCGCGCCAATAGCGCACTAATCGCGCACCAATGAGAAATCTCCAAATCCGCCCTGTCGAATGCTACCTAAGATGCTTCCACAAATATGGGGATGATTTATAAGGATTTTTTGATGCCATCCCCGGACATTTTGAGCTCATTTGAGGTGCTTTTCCAATTTTTCCGGCTTACGGAATTTTAATTGTTCCAAAAAACAAATTCGGACTTCAACTTCTCAGAAAAATCTGAAATTTTGCAGGTAGTTGGATTGGATTTTGATTGGTGAGTGTGCAAAATTTCACCTCAAAACTCAAAAATAGCACCAATGGCGAACCAATACCGCCCCAATAGCGCCCCAATGACGCCCCATTGGCGCAACAATGGCGCACCAATAGCACACCAATGGCTCTGTGAACCAATGCATAAGAGCAATCTCCAAATCCACCATGTCAAATGCTACCTAAGATGTTCCCACAGGTATGGGGATGATTTATAAGCATTTTTGGATGCCTTCCCCGGACATTTTGAGCTCATCTGAGGTGCTTTTCCTTTTTTCCCGATTTACAGGATTTTAATTGTTCCAAAAATAAGACGTCGGACATCCACATCTCAGAAAAATCTCAAATTTTGCAGGTAGATGGATGGGATTTTTATTGGTGAGTGTACAAAATTTCAGCTCAAAACTCAAAAATCGCCCGAATGGTGCCTCAATAGCGCACCAATGGCGCACCAATGGCCCAGTGAACGAATGTGTAAGAGCAATCTCCAAAATCCACCATGTCAAATGCTACCTAAGATGCTTCCACAAATATGGGGATGATTTATAAGGATTTTTGGATGCCATCCCCGGACATTTTGAGCTCATCTCAGGTGCTTTTCCAATTTTCCCGATTTACGGAATTTTAATTGTTCCAAAAAAAAAATTCGAACTTCGACTTCACAGAAAAGTCTGAAAATTTTGCAGGTAGTTGGAATGGAGTTTTCTTGGTGTGCGAACAAAATTTCAGCTCAAAACTCAAAAATCGCACCACTGGCGCCCGAATGGCGCCCGAATGGCGCCCCAATGGCGCACCAATGGCCCAGTGAACGAATGCGTAAGAGTAATCTCCAAAATCCACCATGTCAAATGCTACATAAGATGATCCCACAGATATGGGGACTTCCACGTTTCAGAAGTTTCTGATATTTTGCAGGTAGTTGGATTGTATTTTTATTGGTGTGTGCAAAAAGTTCAGCTCAAAACTCAAAAATCGCTCCAACGGCTCCCCAATGGCGCACCAATAGCACACCAATGGCCCAGTAAACCAAAGCGTAAGAGCAATCTCCAAATCCAACAAGTCAAATGCTACCTAAGAAGTTTCCTTAAATATGGTGATGATTTATAAGGATTTTGGGATGCCTTCCCCGGACATTTTGAGCTCATCTGAGGTGCTTTTCCATTTTTCCCGATTTACGGGATTTTAATTCTTCCAAAAATAAAAAGTTGGACATCCACTTCTCAGAAAATTTTAAAATTTTGTAGGTAGCTGGATTGGATTTTTATTGGTGTGTGTACAAAATTTCAGCTCAAAACTCAAAAATCGCACCAATGGCACCCCATTAGCGCACCAATGGCCCAGTGAACCAATGCATAAGAGCAATCTCCAAATCCACCATGTCA
This sequence comes from Turnera subulata, assembly GCA_028386065.3. NCBI lineage: Eukaryota > Viridiplantae > Streptophyta > Magnoliopsida > Malpighiales > Passifloraceae > Turnera > Turnera subulata. The sequence continues at coordinate 46,126 of JAKUCV010001955.1, read as the reverse complement.
AATGCTACCTAAGAAGATCCCACAAATATGGCGATGATTTGTATGGTTTTTTGGATGCCTTCCCCCGAAATTTTGAGCTAATCTGAGGTGCTTTTCCATTTTCCCGATTTATAGAATTTTAATTGTTCCAAAAATAAAAAGTCGGACTTCTACATCTCAGAAAAATCTGAAGGTTTGCAGGTAGTTGGATTGTATTTTTATTGGGGTGTGCAAAAAGTTCAACTCAAAACTTAAAAATCAAAATTTCAGCACAAAACTCAAAAATCGTCCCAGTAGCGCCCCAATGGCGCACCAATGGCGCACCAATGAGCAATCTCCAAATCCACCCAATCAAATGCTACCTAAGATGATTCCACAAATATGGGGATGATTTATAAGGATTTTTTTATGCCATCCCCGGACATTTTGAGCTCATCTGAGGTGCTTTTCCAATTTTCCCGTTTTACGGGATTTTAATAGTTCCAAAAAAAATTCGAACTTCAACATCTCAGAAAAATCTTAAATTTTGCAGGTAGTTGGATTGGATTTTGATTGGTGAGTGTGCAAAATTTCACCTTAAAACTCAAAAATAGCACCAATGGCGAACCAATACCGCCCCAATAGCGCCCCAATGACGCCCCATTAGCGCAACAATGGCGCACCAATAGCACACCAATGGCTCTGTGAACCAATGCATAAGAGCAATCTCCAAATCCACCATGTCAAATGCTACCTAAGATGATCCCACAGGTATGGGGATGATTTATAAGCATTTTTGGATGCCTTCCCCGGACATTTTGAGCTCATCTGAGGTGCTTTTCCTTTTTTCCCGATTTACAGGATTTTAATTGTTCCAAAAATAAGACGTCGGACATCCACATCTCAGAAAAATCTCAAATTTTGCAGGTAGATGGATGGGATTTTTATTGGTGAGTGTAAAAATTTCAGCTAAAACTCAAAAATTAAAATTTCAGCTCATATCTCAAAATCGACGCAATAGCGTCCTAATGGTGCACCAATGGCGCGCCAATAGCGCACCAATGGCGCACCAACGAGAAATCTCCAAATCCACCCTGTCAAATGCTACCTAAGATGACACAAATATGGGGATGATTTATCAGTATTTTTGGATGCCCTTCCCGGTCATTTAGAGCTCATCTGAGGTGCTTTTCCAATTTTTCCGATTTATGGGATTTTAATTGTTCCAAAAAAAAAAATTCGGACTTCAACTTCTCAGAAAAATCTGAAATTTTTCAGGTAGTTGGATTGGATTTTTATTGGTGTGTGTACAAAATTTCACCTCGAAATTCAAAATTAAAAATTTCAGCTCAAAACTCAAAAATCGCACCATTGGCGCACCAATGGCGCCCCAACGGCGCCCCAATAGCGCACCAATAGCCAAGTGAACCAATGCAAAAGAGCATTCTCCAAATCCACCATGTCAAATGCTAGCTAAGATGATCCCACAAATATGGAAATGATTTATAAGCATTATTGGATGCCTTCCCCGGACATTTTGAGCTCATCTGAGGTGCTTTTCCAATTTTCCCGATTTACGGGATTTTAATTGTTCCAAAAAAAAATTCGGACTTCAACATCTCAGAAAAATCTGAAATTTTGTAGGTTTTTGGATTGGATTCTTATAGGTGTGTTTACAAAATTTCACCTCAAAACTCAGAAAACAAAATTTCAGCTGAAAACTCAAAAATCGAACCAATGGCGCACCAATAGCGCACGTATGGCCCAGTGAACCATTGCATAAGAGCAATCTCCAAATCCACCATGTCAAATGCTACCTAAGATGATCCCATAAATATGGGGATGATTTATAGGGATTTTTGGATGCCTTTCCCGGACATTTTGTGCTCATCTGAGGTGCTTTTCCATTTTTCCCGATTTACGGGAATTTAATTTTTCAAAAAATAAGACGTCGGACATCCACTTCTCAGAAATATTTCACATTTTGCAAGTAGATGGATTGGATTTTTATTGGTGAGTCTAAAAATTTCAGCTGAAAATTTAAAAATCAAAATTTCAGCTCATATCTCAAAAATCGTCGCAATAGCACCCCAACGGTGCCCCAATGGCGCGTCAATAGCGCACCAATCGCGCACCAATGAGAAATCTCCAAATCCACCCTGTCAAATGCTACCTAAGATGCTTCCACAAATATGGGGACGATTTATAAGGATTTTTGGATGCCATCCCCGGACATTTTGAGCTCATCTGAGGTGCTTTTCCAATTTTACCGATTTATGGGATTTTAATTGTTCCAAAAAAAAAATTCGGACTTCAACATCTCAGAAAAGTCTGAAATTTTTCAGGTAGTTGGATTGGGATTTTATGGGTGCGTGTACAAAAATTTCACCTCAAAACTCGGAAATCAAAATTACAGCTGAAAACTCAAAAATCGCACCAATGGCGCACCAATAGCGGACCAATAGCGCCCCAATGGCGCACCAATAGCGCACCAGTGGCCCAGTGAACCAATGCATATGAGCAATCTCCAAATCCACCATGTCAAATTCTGCCTTAGATGATCCCACAAATATGGGGATGATTTATAGGGATTTTTGGATGCCTTTCCCGGACATTTTGAGTTCACCTGAGGTGCTTTACCATTTTTCCGGATTTACAGGAATTTAATTTTTCAAAAAATAAGACGTCGGACATCCACATCTCTGAAAAATCTCAAATTCTGCAAGTACATGGATTGGATTTTTATTGGTGAGTGTAAAAAATTTCAGCACAAAACTTAAAAATCAAAATTTCAGCTCATATCCCAAAAATCATCGCAATAGCGCCCCAACGGTGCACCAATGGCGCGCCAATAGCGCACCAATCGCGCACCAATGAGAAATCTCCAAATCCACCCTGTCGAATGCTACCTAAGATGCTTCCACAAATATGGGGATGATTTATAAGGATTTTTTTATGCCATCCCCGGACATTTTGTGCTCATCTGAGGTGCTTTTCTAATTTTTCTGACTTACGGAATTTTAATTGTTCCAAAAAACAAATTTGGACTTCAACTTTTCAGAAAAGTCTGAAATTTTGCAGGTAGTTGGATTGGATTTTTTTTGGTGTGCGTACAAAATTTCAGCTCAAAACTCAAAAATCGCGCCAATGGCGCCACAATAGCGCCCCATTGGCGCCCCAATGGCGCACCAATGGCCCAGTGAACGAATGCATAAGAGCAATCTCCAAAATCCACCATGTCAAATGCTACCTAAGATGCTTACACAAATATGGGGATGATTTATAAGGATTTTTGGATGCCATCCCCGGACATTTTGAGCTCATCTCAGGTGCTTTTCCAACTTTCCCGATTTACGGAATTTTAATTGTTCCAAAAAAAAATTCGGACTTCAACTTCACAGAAAAGTCTGAAAATTTTGCAGGTAGTTGGATTGGATTTTTCTTGGTGTGCGTACAAAAGTTCAGCTCAAAACTGAAAAATCGCACCATTGGCGCCCCAATGGCGCACCAATGGCCTAGTGAACGAATGCGTAAGAGTAATCTCCAAATTCCACCATGTCAAATGCTACATAAAATGATCCCACAGAAATGGGGACTTCCACGTCTCAGAAATTTCTGATATTTTGCAGGTAGTTGGATTGTATTTTTATTGGTGTGTGCAAAAAGTTCAGCTCAAAACTCAAAAATCAAAATTTCAGCTCAAAACTCAAAAATAGCTCCAACGGCTCCCCAACGGCGCCCCAGTGGCGCACCAATAGCACACCAATTGCCCAGTGAACCAAAGCATAAGAGCAATCTCCAAATCCAACTTGTCAAATGCTACCTAAGATGTTTCCTTAAATATGGGGATGATTTATAAGGATTTTGGGATGCCTTCCCCGGACATTTTGAGCTATTCTGAGGTGCTTTTCCATTTTTCCCGATTTACGGGATTTTAATTCTTCCAAAAATAAAAAGTTGGACTTCCACTTCTCAGAAAAATTTAAAATATTTCAGGTAGCTCGATTGGATTTTTATTGGTGTGTGTACAAAATTTCAGCTCAAAACTCAAAAATCGCACCAACGGCGCCCCAATAGCGCACCAATGGCCCAGTGAACCAATGCATAAGTGCAATCTCCAAATCCACCATGTCAAATGCTACCTAAGAAGATCCCACAAATATGGCGATGATTTGTAAGGTTTTTTGAATGCCTTCCCCCGAATGTTTGAGCTAATCTGAGGTGCTTTTCCATTTTCCCAATTTATGGGATTTTAATTGTTCCAAAAATACAAAGTCGGACTTCTACGTCTCAGAAAAATCTGAAGGTTTGCAGGTAGTTGGATTGTATTTTTATTGGTGTGTGCAAAAAGTTCAACTAAAAACACAAAAATCAAAATTTCAGCACAAAACTCAAAAATTGTCCCAGTAGCGCCCCAATGGCGCACCAATGAGCAATCTCCAAATCCACCCAATCAAATGCTACCTAAGATGATTCCACAAATATGGGGATTATTTATAAGGATTTTTCGATGCCATCCCCGAACATTTTGAGCTCATTTGAGGTGCTTTTCCAATTTTCCCGATTTACGGGATTTTAATAGTTCCAAAAAAAATTTGAACTTCAGCATCTCAGAAAAATCTGAAATTTTGCAGGTAGTTGGATTGGATTTTGATTGGTGAGTGTGCAAAATTTCACCTCAAAACTCAAAAATAGCGCCAATGGCGAACCAATACCGCCCCAATAGCGCCCCAATGACGCCCCATTGGCGCAACAATGGCGCACCAATAGCACACCAAGGGCTCTGTGAACCAATGCATAAGCGCAATCTCCAAATCCACCATGTCAAATGCTACCTAAGATGATCCCACAGGTATGGGGATGATTTATAAGCATTTTTGGATGCCTTCCCCGGACATTTTGAGCTCATCTGAGGTGCTTTTCCTTTTTTCCCGATTTACAGGATTTTAATTGTTCCAAAAATAAGACGTCGGACATCCACATCTCAGAAAAATCTCAAATTTTTCAGGTAGATGGATGGGATTTTTATTGGTGAGTGTACAAAATTTCACCTCGAAATTCAAAATTGAAAATTTCAGCTCAAAACTCAAAAATCGCACCATTGGCGCACCATTGGCGCCCCAATGGCGACCCAATAGCGCACCAATAGCCAAGTGAACCAATGCAAAAGAGCAATCTCCAAATCCACCATGTCAAATGCTACCTAAGATGATCCCACAAATATGGAGATGATTTACAAGCATTATTGGATGCCTTCCCCGGACATTTTGAGCTCATCTGAGGTGCTTTTCCAATTTTCCCGATTTATGGGATTTTAATTGTTCCAAAAAAAAATTCGGACTTCAACATCTCAGAAAAATCTGAAATTTTAGAGGTAGTTGGATTGGGATTTTATGGGTGTGTGTACAAAAATTTCACCTCAAAACTCAGAAATCAAAATTTCAGCTGAAAACTCAAAAATCGCACCAATGGCGCACCAATAGCGGCCCAATAGCGCCCCAATGGCGCACCAATAGCGCACCAGTGGCCCAGTGAACCAATGCATATGAGCAATCTCCAAATCCACCACGTCAAATTCTACCTTAGATGATTCCACAAATATGGGGATGATTTATAGGGATTTTTGGATGCCTTTCCCGGACATTTTGAGCTCACCTGAGGTGCTTTTCCTTTTTTCCTGATTTACGGGAATTTAATTTTTCAAAAAATAAAACGTCGGACATCCACATCCCAGAAAAATCTCAAATTCTGCAAGTACATGGATTGGATTTTTATTGGAGAGTGTAAAAATTTCAGCTCAATACTTAAAAATCAAAATTTCAGCTCATATCCCAAAAATCATCGCAATAGCGCCCCAACGGTGCACCAATGGCGCGCCAATAGCACACCAATCGCGCACCAATGAGAAATCTCCAAATCCACCCTGTCAAATGCTACCTAAGATGCTTCCACAAATATGGGGATGATGTTCCAAAAATTTTGCTGGTAGATGGATTGGATTTTTATTGGTGAGTGTAGAAAGTTCAGCTCAAAGCTCAGAAATTAAAATTTCTGCTCATATCTCAAAAATCGGCGCAATAGCGCCCCAATGGTGCACCAATGGCGCGCCAATAGCGCACCAATGGGGCCCTGATGAAAAATCTCCAAATCCACCCTGTTAAATGCTACCTAAGATGATTCCACAAATATGGAGATGATTTATAGGTATTTTTGGATGCATTTCCCGGACATTTTGAGCTCATCTGAGGTGCTTTTCCATATTTCCTGATTTACGGGATTTTAATTCTTCCAAAAACAAAAAGTCGGACTTCCACATCGCAGAAAAATTTAAAATTTTGCAGGTAGTTGGATTGGGTTTTTATTGGTGTGTGAACAATATTTCAGCACAAAACTCAAAAATCGCACCAATGGCACCCCATTGGCGTCCCAATAGTGCCCCAATGGCGCACCGATGGCCCAGTGAACTAAAACTTAAGAGCAATCTCCAAATCCACCATGTCAAATGCAACCTAAAATGATACCAAAAATATGGGGATAATTTTTATGGTTTTTTGGATGCCTTGCACGAACATTTTGAGCTCATCTGAGGTGCTTTTCCATTTTTCCCGATTTACGGGATTTTAATTGTTCCAAAAATAAAAAGTCGGACTTCCACGTCATAGAAAAATCTGAAATTTTGCAGGTAGTTGGATTGAATTTTTATTGATGTGTGAAACAAGTTTAGCTCAAAACTCAGAAATCAAAACTTCAGCTCAAAACTCAAAAATTGTCCCAATAGCGTCCCAATGGCGCACCAATAGCGCGCCAATAGCGCACCAGGGCCGCTCAAATAAGCAATCTCCAAATCCACCCTTGATAAATGCTACTTAAGACGATTACACAAATTTGGGGATGATTTAAAAGGATTTTTGGATGCCATCCCCGGATATTTTGAGCTCATCTGAGGTGCTTTCCCAATTTTCCCGATTTACGGGATTTTAATTGTTCCAAAAATTAAAAATCGGACTTCAACATCTCAGAAAAATCTGAACTTATGCAGGTAGTTGGACTGGATTTTTACTGGCGTTTGTACAAAATTTCAACTCAAAACTCAAAAATTAAAATTTCATCTTAAAACTCAAAAATCGCACCAATGGCGCCCCAATGGCGTACCAATAGCTCACCAATGGCCCAGTGAACCAACGCATAAGAGCAATCTCCAAATCCACCATGTAAAAAGCTACCTAAGATGATCCCACAAATATGGGGATGATGTATAAGGATTTTTGGATGCCTTCCCCGGACATTTTGAGCTCATCTGCGGTGCTTTTCCATTTTTTCTGATTTACGGGATTTTAATTCTTCCAAAAATAAAAAGTCGGACTTACACGTCTCAGAAAAATTTAAAATTTTTCAGCTTGTTGGATTGGATTTTTTTTGGTGTGTGTACAAAATTTCAGCTCAAAACTCAAAAATCGCACCAGTGGCGCCCCAATAGCACACCAATGGCCCAGTGAACCAATGCATAAGAGCAATCTCCAAATCCACCATGTCAAATGCTACCTAAGAAAATCCCACAAATATGGCGATGATTTATAAGGTTTTTTGGATGCCTTCCCCCGAATTTTTGAGCTAATCTGAGGTGCTTTTCCATTTTCCCGATTTATGGGATTTTAATTGTTCCAAAAATAAAAAGTCGGACTTCTACGTCTCAGAAAAATCTGAAGGTTTGCAGGTAGTTGGATTGTATTTTTATTGGTGTGTGCAAAAAATTCAACTCAAAACACAAAAATCAAAATTTCAGCACAAAACTCAAAAATTGTCCCAGTAGCGCCCCAATGGCGCACCAATGGGCAATCTCCAAATCCACCCAATCAAATGCTACCTAAGATGATTCCAAAAATATGGGGATTATTTATAAGGATTTTTTGATGCCATCCCCGGACTTTTTGAGCTCATTTGAGGTGCTTTTCCAATTTTCCCGATTTACGGGATTTTAATTGTTCCAAAAAAAATTCGAACTTCAACATGTCAGAAAAATCTGAAATTTTGCAGGTAGTTGGATTGGATTTTGATTGGTGAGTGTGCAAAATTTCACCTCAAAACTCAAAAATAGCACCAATGGCGAACCATTACCGCCCCAATAGCACCCCAATGACGCCCCATTGGCGCAACAATGGCGCACCAATAGCACACCAATGGCTCTGTGAACCAATGCATAAGAGCAACCTCCAAATCCACCATGTCAAATGCTACCTAAGATGATCCCACAGGTATGGGGATGATTTATAAGCATTTTTGGATGCCTTCCCCGGACATTTTGAGCTCATCTGAGGTGCTTTTCCTTTCTGCCCGATTTACAGGATTTTAATTGTTCCAAAAATAAGACGTCGGACATCCACATCTCAGAAAAATCTCAAATTTTGCAGGTAGATGGATGGGATTTTTATTGGTGAGTGTACAAAATTGCACCTCGAAATTCAAAATTGAAAATTTCAGCTCAAAACTCAAAAATCGCACCATTGGCGCACCAATGGCGCCCCAATGGCGCCCCAATAGCGCACCAATAGCCAAGTGAACCAATGCAAAAGAGCAATCTCCAAATCCACCATGTCAAATGCTACCTAAGATGATCCCACAAATATGGAGAGGATTTACAAGCATTATTGGATGCCTTCCCCGGACATTTTGAGCTCATCTGAGGTGCTTTTCCAATTTTCCCGATTTACGGGATTTTAATTGTTCCAAAAAAAAAATTCGGACTTCAACATCTCAGAAAAATCTGAATCAGGTTGTTGGATTGGATTCTTATAGGTGAGTGTACAAAATTTAACCTCAAAACTTAGAAATCAAAATTTCAGCTGAAAACTTAAAAATCAAACCAATGGCGCACCAATGGCGCACCAATAGCGCACGTATGGCCCAGTGAACCATTGCATAAGAGCAATCTCCAAATCCACCATGTCAAATGCTACCTAAGATGTTCCCACGGATATGGGGATGATTTATAGGGATTTTTGGATGCCTTTCCCGGACATTTTGTGCTCATCTGAGGTGCTTTTCCATTTTTCCCGATTTACGGGAATTTGCCACGAGAGACAAACACGAGGGATACACGTGAGGAGCTTTTATTACTAATCAGTTTCTTGCAGGTATCACATCATGTCTGGAGGGAGTAATTCTGGTGAGGGGACGCCCGTAACCATGGAGACCATAGAGAGGTTATTTCAGCAACTTGCTGAGATGAATGCTAAAATGGATCGGCAAGCTCAAACTATTCAAGAGCTCTCT